>JBBPJP010000880.1:0-13433 GCA_038088775.1 Boletus barrowsii | reverse complement strand
GGGGTACAGAGGGTACAGAGTGGTACAGTCAGTTTGTTACAGTGTTTCTAATATTGTGTCATATGAATATACAATGACATTTGAGCATGTTTTATGACACTGTACAGAGGGGTACCTTCCTGCTCGATGACAAGCATGCTATCTCTGTCAAAAATACATATTTCTTCGTGCAGTTTCTTTTAAATAGATGTTAGTTATATGGTCCGTGTTCATTATTTGACATTGCACCTTCGGCCGTGACGATCACCGTCATTCTCACGCTCCTTGGTGTCTTACATCACTGCCCATGGTATACCACAGGCAGTGTCTCAAACCGTCTGGGACGTCGCTCTAGCCGTGATGATCGTCATTCTCCTCACACTCTAATGTCTCCTTGTCGCTACCCATGGTTTACTGCGGACACCAACTGTCTCTGTTGTGATTGTTCTCATACTCACCGATGTTGCACATCGGGGAGCACCTTTGCATTACTGCCCATTGTATACCACTGGTAGTATCCCTTTGCATCATGGTCTGACCCAGTTTCCCCATCTTTTCCAGCTGGACCTCCGCATAATCAAATCTTCACTGTCCGTGGTTTACCACAGACAGCCTCTCTAGCATTGACTGCAGACAGTCCTCACTGCTAACCGTGGTTTACTGTGGACAATGTCCCTTTATTGCCATTCCACAGGTGGCGTATTAGATGTTTCTCCAACTGCAACAGTCGTCATCACCCGTGTCTCATCGCTGGTATCACATCTTTGGAAACATGGTGAACTTGTCGGCCAAGAGCAGAATATGGCACGCCATTATTGAGAAACTAGACGTGCAGGATGCTTTGGGTCCTGTGTTCCCCATGGCTTGTCACAGACATCCAGACATGGTATAATATGTCTCATCCCCTGGGCAGCTTTCCCGTATCACACCAGATGGTAGGTGTCATCCTACCCTTTTGTTCTTGGTATCATGATTGATGATGCTCACAGGCGGCTGCATGGAGCAGTGTGATGCTACTGAAGTGTGGTCATCTCTGTCCATTCAAGGTATGAACCTCCACTTTGGTGCATGTCACAATCTTGATTGGTATCAGAATTAGTTTCACTGCGACGATCCACAATCCGAACCAGTGATTTGTACCTGACCATGTCGGGGGCTATGTCGCCGAGACTACCTGTGTAAAAAGGGATGCCACACACCACATTAAGGTTTCGACTCCATGGTACATGCTGTGGTACACCTTTATTGTCCCCTTCGATTTACAATCCAACTCCGACCTGTCGTTCAGAGATCACGGTTCCCCACTACAGTCATGTCCTCAAGCAGGCGAACTTGGACATCCTAGAACGCAACGTCGCTGCTCAGATGTCATTGTCTCTTGGAACTATTCAGACATATCTCGAGTCTGTGTCCATCAACTCAAAGAAGGATCAGCCACTGAATGCCGCAGCAACCATCCACCTTCAATCCAAGGACAAGACTGAGGAGAAGAAGCAGCGAACGCCTCAGAACAGAACGTGGACCAAGACTTTGATTCCGACAAAGGTGGCACCGATTTCAGAGCGGGAAATTAATACTGCGAACGCCCAGCCACATGCTATTGACCGTTCCGTTTAACAAGTGGCCAAGAATGGACTTACCTAAGGTTGAATGGAACCAAGCTGAGTCGACGAGTGGTGAGTGCATCGAACTCATCTTGTGATGGGCCAGGTGATGCCGTGACAAAGAACCCATCAGAACCGTCAAGACCCTGCAGACACAACGGACAATGACGTGCATCATGCTGGTGAGCCTGCAGAGCTCCTCGACCAGTCCGAAGACATCAATTTCAAGGACATCCTTTCTATTATGACAGTCTATATATTTGTATACTGCACACTTTATTTCATTGTGTCTGCCAACGAACGCATGGTTGACCTTCGTCTTGGCTTGAGGTATTGTGATTGAGTACACTTGGCTTACCTAATATGAGTATGTACTTGTTTGTCAATTGCATCGTGCATCGATGCATGCTCCCATGTCTTGTCTCCACTCCATTCCCCTCCCTGGTGTCGAATACTAGAGAGTGTCTCCTCGCTGTCTGTGGTTTCCTGCAGACAAGCCTCTCCTCCGAGTCATTGCTACCTGTTGTTTACCACAGGTAGTGTCTCAAACCATCTGGGACATCGCTCTAGCCGCAATAATGGTCATTCTCCTCATACTCTAATGTCTCCTCATCATTGCCTGTGGCTTACTGCAGACACCAGTCATCTCTGTTGTCATCATTCTCACGCTCCTTGGTGTCTTACATCGGAGAGCATCTTTGCATCACTGCCCGTCGTATACCACTGGCAGTATCCCTTTGCGTCGTGATCTGATCCAGTTTCCCCATCCCTTCCGGGTGGACCTTGGCGTAATCAAATCTTTGCTGTCCATGGTTTACCACAGATAGCCTCTCTAGCGTTGACTGCAGATGGTCCTCACTGCTACCCGTGGTTTACTGCAGACAGTGTCCCTTTATCGCTGTTCCACAGGCGGCATAGTAGACGTTTCTCCAACTGCAACAGTCATTATCGCCCATGTCTCCTCATTGCTGTCTGATGAGCGGCAGGTACTGGAGGCTCATGTGTTGGGAAACCATTGGTTCAGCATCTTGTCCTCATTGGAGATCCCCTGCATCCAAGTTCAAGGTTAAGATGATCTGAGACCTTGTGCACTTAGGTTAGGTTAGGTTCGGTAGACCTCTGGCATCAGTGCTGATTAGTCTCGGTTCTGTCAATGCGTCTCAGAAAAGTACCACCTACCCAATGATTACTTTATCGAGCACAAAGGGAGTCATCCTTTGATGGCATTTCCTCAATGCATCCGCCATCGATGGTCTCGGGGACTACGCCTGGTATGTAGTACTGGCGTGTGTGTTTGACGGGCGTGAAGGCTCACCTATGTTGTGTAGATGTATCTCGAACCAGTTTCCGTGCCAAGGTACATCTTTTCATTTCAAGTATCGATGTTGTTTCGATGAGGACCAGGTAATCAATCACCATGAGAATGAGCATTTCTGCGCTGCTACCACTTTCATCTGTGACTTGGTGAGGGACGGTAGAAACGATGTACTCCCTCGCCTGTAATTTGGCGACAGTGAACGATGATGCTGCCCTCACCTGTGACTTGGTGAGGGATGGTACAAACAATGTACACCATTGCCTGTGATTTGGCGATGGTAAACGATGACACTGCCCTTACCTGTGACTCGGTGAGGGATGGTACAAACAATGTACTCCATCGCCTGTGATTTGGCAGTGGTGAAAGATGATGCCAAGACAGGAAATGGACAAGGAAAGGGTACCTTCCTGGTCATCACACTATGAACTACATCCTTGTGATGCGCTATTCATACGACCAATTGCAAAGTGCTCGCCACGGAAAGAGGAAGATGAGGAAATGCTGAAGGATGGAGAACTCGCTGCCAAAGGATCCAATGATTATTTGTGTGAAAAAACCACAGTCCATATGGTGGGCGTTTCCAGTCCAAGTCACAGTCCTCATTGCACCACCACCAACTTTCATCTGCAATTGATCATCGGAGCGATGCACACATGACCCTCGGACACTTCAAAACAACGCATTTGTGTGGAGATGGCAACAGATGGGCCAGGATTATGGTGATGCGACCAACATGATGGTAGGGAAGAAGGTACAGTACAAGCTTAGCAATGGTATCCGTGTAGTATCTATGTAGGGTACAATGCTGCATCTGTGGAGCCATCACAAACAGTATCCGTCCAGCTGTTCGAATATGTCTGTGTGAAGTCGACTCGGCACTGACACAGAGAAGCAATGGCGACTGGAGGTGCGCTTCGACTTGAAGAACGACTCAATGAATACAGGATTTTGCTTGATGACAGTTGACCCAGGATCAGGTTCGCACCAAATTTCGACGGCAGTAGTGACGGTTCGGAGCGACATGCATACCATCGACAACTCTTGTCTTGATGTGTAAGTTGCAAGGAAGACCATGACTGTAACAAACAGGCTAGTATACTATCATATATGGTGATGTGATTAACAGGGTGTTAGCAGTGGATTGAGTACGGTCTAATATGCAAGTAAGGTGTAAGTTCTACCTATGTAACATCGTGGGGCGTGATGTCCGTGGAGGATGCTGTGACTTGGAATGGCATACTGCTACAGTAATGGGGTGATGAATTCTATGGCTTCTGGTGGGTCATGGTCTTGGTTGGCTTTCGGGAATGAACAGTCGGAGGGTTGCCACGTTGCTAGGCTGGGTCTGAATCGTGGAGCTAGAGAGGAGTCATTGCTCTGAGTTGGGCAGCACAGCATGTTGTAGAGCATGCAGTGCTTCCCATTGCTTGGCAATGATGGGTTGCATGGCAAGCAACATTCGCCATGCCTTTGCAACAGCACTGTCCTTGGTCAGCACGTACGATTTTCCTGACCAAGTGTAGCGAAACAGGCTGTTTGCAGTGGGGTGTTCGAGATTTCCCCCAAAGAACAGACGAGCATTAGTGGCATCTTGTGCATTAGAGGTGATATGTGCACTTGCAATCTTGTTCAAAATTTGTTGGTAACAGAGTCATTCACCCTTCTCTGTGGTGAACTGGTGCCAAAACAAGATATTGTCGGTGTACTTACTCCACTCTTCAGCAATAAACTACCAATGGTGTGAATAGAATGGAGGAATTGTGTGTAGATTGCAGGAACGTCTCACCTTCCATTTGCCCCACTTCGTCTTAAGAGCGTCCCAAGCGATAGCGATGCCTGATTGCGAGCGAGAGGGACTGAACCTCCTCTGTGGCGGCCTCAATGACCTGTTTTTGATGGAGGAGGAGCGAACAGTCAGTAAACACCATGCCAGGAGTCGGGGTGTACCTCCCAAAGGCCCTTGATTCCCATTAGTCGACACTGAGATTGTCATTCGAGAGACAGTAACTGGCAATCGACCAATCGACAGTATTGGAGTAAGAATATGATGCGCGAGACGAAGACCTTAAGTCAAACGAGATGAGCCCTTTGTGAGGGTGCAGGACCAAGGAATTGTTATTCACCCCCAGCTCTAGGTCGACTGTATATACAGTGTCTATGATTGCAAATTGACTCGGATGTATAATCCTACTCACTCTTGTTCGGCATGAGGCCGAGCTAGTGTTTGCTCGTATTGATACTAATGGACGATGGTCGTACTCCAACAGACAGACTTGAGTGGCAATTGGCAGATGGGCAACTTGAATGAAGCGGGTGGGCATTACGGTGGTACAGCATCCCCACCGTGTGGCTGGGACACAGCGGTCACGCTCGGTCAGTGTTTTTTTTGTCCTTGTAACTACTGACATGGTTTTTTTCACCCGCCCCTTCCCCTCACTCGCTCGCTCGCTGTTCACCTCGGTTCTGCACCCGGGGTCTCCTCACCGCCACACCGATCCAATGCATGACTTCCATTCGGGGAAAAGCCACATCGGCTTTTCCCAGCGGAGAAGCAAACACTACTCAGGCGGCGCTCTGACCAGATTGCCTTCCTCCCTTCCACCACCATCATCCCCAACATGTAATACCATTACTAGTAGTACCAGTAGTAGCGTAGTAAAGGACAGTCTAGAGCCTTCATGTACTATCCTGGTTTGAAAGTTATTCTCGGTTCTAAACTGAGTTGGAGCAGGACCGTCGTATTCCAACCTTGCAAGCCTCCCCAATGAAGAGGGTATATCAAGGAGTGGATTTAGACTCTGAAGGGCTTCCTTCATCGCAAGAAAGAGCTCTGCATGGATTACAATGGAAATAGAGGTTTGTCCCCTGGTGTTGTAACTCTTTCACCAATGTTGCATTGAACATCAACTCAGGTGCACTCCACTTTCCGAGCGGTGTGAAGCTGTAGGCCTTTGGGGGCGTTTAGCAGCTCATTGGATTCTCAGGCACAGGGTATGGAGCTAAGGATGCTGCCTGAGATGGCAATCTAGACGGGTCTATGGCGGCCCCAACTGGACTAAGTGAGGATGAGTAAAGAACCAAGGCAGAAGGGGGTGTGGTCACCATGTATATGCTGCTTTTCTCTGTCTTTTCACGGCTGCGCTTACGTTTTCTGGTCTCCAATGTCACTTCGTTGTCACCCGGATTACTTACACCTCAGCCGACGGCCGCTTGGTTCGGCCTGACCATAAAAGAAGGAGTGCTCCAGGCATTTCACCTGCACCCACGATGTCTTTTTCTTGTGCTGACTGCGAACAAACATTCAACAACCCTGCAGCCCGCAGCCATCACCGCTGGAGTCAGCACTCCGAAATTCCTCCAATCACCGTGGATGGCAAGCAATACGGTGTCGAAAGGAAGGGCGACAGGCTGCTGTGTCCTGTCGAGCAGTGCGGGCATTCCTACACAAGTCGGGAGACATTCACAAAACACGTCAAGGCGGCGCACGCTGTCGTAAGGGAGTCATCGAGGTCTTATCCTTCACCAGTGGGTTCACCCCAACAAGACGGCCGCAGGCAGCAGCTGTCTTCAACAGGTAAGGCACTACTTCATTTACATCTACTCAATATTTATTCGTTCACCTCTTAGGGAGGATGGCAATTGAGGCTTCTGGGGGAGAGGGTCATGGGGAGGCTCTGCCACCCACCATGTCCAGTGCCACATCTGAGGGCAAGCTGTGGGTCCCTCTTCACCCACCAGAAGACAGTGAGAGGATGTCAGCTGAAAGGAAAAGTGAATTCTGACAGGTATTTTTCTCGACAGTCTCCATGTGCCAAGGTCACACTACAGTGGTAGAGGTGGAAAAGTCTGTCGCTGGCGGTTCAGGATCCACACAGGTGGGTGGTGAGTGAGACCCAAGTGTGTTGAAATTTGATGCAGAACCTAACACTAGCTTTTCTCCATCTCTCAGGAAACCAGTTGGCAGAGCAATCGCCTTCAGGTATTCTGGGCGCACCTGTTGTGAACCTTCAGCTTTGCTTGGAGCCGCCAGAGGCAGGTGAGAAGCCTGACAACTATGGAAGGACAACTGAAAGTGACCACCTCTTGGGTTTCTTTTACACAGAGCCTTATCCATGGGTCCAATGCAAAAGTGTGGTCTGTTGAGGGAGAGGAGAGCTTAGGGGACAAGGGTAAGCTTGCAGAGCAAGTATCTATCAGTGTGTTCCCCTGGTGGCAGCTGTTTTCCCGCCTGCTCGGCCTGCGATCTCGGAAGCCTCCTCAGCTGAATTGTTCCAGGGGAATGGTGGCTGTCAGTGAGAAGCTCTTGGACACAAGGGAGCTGGCTGCCCAGGTCTCCAACATGGTCACTGAAACAGTTGTAAACAAGCTGACCGCCATTGGTCTAACAGCGGAAAACATCAAGAAGCTCGAGTACTTGGCAGCAGCGCCACCCTTAGGCGCTGTAGGTGGAGGCTCACAGGTAGCCAGTCTTGCAGATGCTGTCTTGGGCCAGCTGACAGCCATCGGCCTCACAGAAGAAAATGTCAAGAAGCTCACTACCTTAGGGGGAGAAACGCCTTCTCTTGCTTTGAGTGAAAGCTTGCAGGCAGTTCAGTGACCCCTTCACGGATGATCCATTCGACCCTTCCACATGGGCCACCGAGAAAAACAGACAACGGGGTTCCCTTTCCAGCTTGCGAATGAGCACGGGTCGGCTGAAACGTCTGGCAGAAGGGCCACTGCTCAGTGAATCATCACAATTTGCGAAGCCATCCCATCCTCCTCAGACGAAACTCCATCTGTTTGACACATTGCCACGACTTTATGACTCGCAGATACCAATTTCTAGATGATGAAAAAGGGTCGTCGTGCCAGAGGTCAACACCCAGTGGGAGAAACTCTGCCCAAGACGAAAGAAGAGGAAGTGGCAGGATGTGGTCGATTATGGAACAGACCAGTTTTCTGCGGAGAGCGATATGGATACTCACTTGAGGGGGAGTGTGAGCGAAGAAAACTCTCAGCATTGGAGAGCTGATGGAGAAAGTCAGGTAGATACCTCTTCACAGATCCAACTAACTGGACTATCTAAACCTGGCTTCAGTCTTCACACACCTCGGCCTGCGAACTGGTAAGGGGAGGGGATACAGACCACTTAGCGTGCCCTTCGTTCTTCGCACAGGACTCTGTGTCAGCCGCAAGGCTTGGGCCAACCCCAGTGCAGGGGGTGGAGGTTAGTGGTTAGAGCAACACTTTACCAAGGACTGACAAATCACATAACCAGATTCCGCCCAAACACCTCTCTGGCTCCATGGCAGCACCGTTGACACTGACAGAGCCTTCCCCTTCCTTGCAGAGGGCGAGCCTATCTAGGCAAGGCAAGGCATCCCGTTTGGGACGTACACAGCTGTTGAACAAGTACATGCCCATGCTACATGGCAAGTGCATCTTCCATTTCGTACTGGGGGAGGAGCTAGTTCCCGATCATTTTCCTTCGTGCCAATACATGCTGGACCAGTCTCTGGCGCAGGGGGATTACATGGCATTCAGGCAGTCGTTCAATTTCACCATCGAGTTCAAATACTGTGGAGCACCGCAAGATCAACAAAACAATGGGGAGTGCCCGGAATTCCACGTCCACTTGAGGTTTGGAAAATGTGGCTACAATCATGTTTTGTTCAGGACGGTGTTTTGCATCTGGCAAAGCCCAAACCTGCAGGCGGAAATGATACGTGATCTGGGTATTACTGTTCCTATCACCAGCCAAGAAGATTTTGCAGAGTGGGCGAAGGAAATTAAGGCGATGGAGGGTAAGTACCACAACTGCTCTGAAGCTTTTCTTTGGTTCTGTGGGTGGTTGGAAAGATGTTGTCCCTCATTTTTCATGTAATAGCTACCATACTCCTGGTTGTACTCTTCGCTATAGTAGTAGTGACTGCCTCTGAGGAATCACACTCTTCTCTTTCCAAGCTTTGTTCCCATTTCTGTCAGTGTGCTCAGTTTGTTTGTGGAAGCTTCTCAATCACCTCTTTCATCTGCACCTTAATCTCTCGCGACTGGTGACTTTTTGGTAGGTTCAGACAATGGTTGGGAAGGGCTGGGGATCGAAAAATGAGCTGATGGGGAAATGCATTGTCGCGAGGTTAGTCACCTAGTCCATCACTTTGTTGACCATGCCGGCCAGAGGGTAAGGGATCGTGTTAGAGACGCATCATGATCATGCAACAACGACATAGACAACACGACCGCATCACCGTGACCACCTTGCCGTCCCTGCTCGTGTGCGTCACCCCACCTTCTGTTCCCGTTCATCAGCATCATCCTCGCTGTCTGACCCTGCTCATCTGCACCACCCACTGGATGTTGCGACGAGTCCAACATGGCCGCCTTAGCCAGTGGCATGCACGATGCAGTGACGCCACCGTCAACTAAGTCCGTGCTGTCTAGGCAACATCATGGGTACAGGTATGGTCGCCAAGTACTCCAAACGACTCGCCATTAGCCCAAACAACAAACCCACATCCAAAACGACTCTCCATTGTCCTTATTGACCTTTTTGCAGCCCAAATGACTCACCCCAGCCCAACACATCCCAAACGACCTTCTGGGAGCTCAAATGACTGGCCCCCAGCCCCAACGACTGGCATGTCACCCAGACGACTCTCCGTCATCCCAAACAAAGTCCAAATGACTCACCCCCAGCGAAACAATCCACATGCACCACGAACGGCTTTCCATTGCCCCAAACGGTGTTCTTGCAGCCCAAACGACTCACCCCTGCCTTCACCCTTGCGCTGTTACGCCATCACCCTCACCATTGCTCCCTACGTGCGTCTCTGTCGCCGCAAATGACATGACACACCACCTTGTCATCCCCACCCTGTCATCGTTGCAACACGACACTTGACAACAACCTCGTGCAACCACCACCCCGTCTATACTCACCGTCGCACAAACACAACGACACGGGCAACGACACAACTTGCACAGACCATGAGGGAGACAACAACAACAACCACCACCACCACACCACCTGCCTTGCTGGTGCACAAACACAATGATGTTCGTTCCATCTCACCATCTCCTCGCCATCTGCATTGCAAGACGATGAAGGATGACACGACAAGGGTATGTCCCTCGCTCGTCCACCCGCCTCCAGTTACTGACGCATGTCGCCGTTGACGCCGCTGCCACCACCACCACCACCACCACTTGCACGAGCCATAACGGCTCATCCCATCTCGTCTGTGGCCTCCCACTACTTTCATTGTGCACCCACTGTATGTAGACAACAACTCTAGTCACCTTGTCGTTTCATATAACACGAACGCCGCCCACCTCAGTCAACAACATGACAACACAATGACGGCTACCCCAACCACCTAATGGAGATGGCCATACCCCAGGCTTGAAGTAGTTGGTAGATAACAAATAAAAAATTGGTCTTGATGTTTAAACCAACCAGTGCTCACCTCAGGCAGCACTTTTTTCAAACTCTGATGGTCTCATAGACCCATTTCCGTTGTAGACAGAAATAGAATAGGTCTCTTTGACCTAGCCTCGCAGGGGCCTCTGGGCCACAAATTCTACTTGGGCCTTGAGTGGGCCTCGCGCAAGCTTCATCTGTACTCAACTTCTTCCCTCCTGCATCCCCTTGGCCTTGTTCATGCCTTGTTCGTGCCTCTTCTGCACCTCCTTTCCCTCACCCTCCAAACGTGCGCAGTCGTCTCAAATGCCCTCGTCTGATGTGCATGTGTGGCCCTTGCCTTCCTGATGTATACGGCGTGCCCACCCGTGTTCATCTGATGTGCACCTGCATGTTGTGTACCCTTGTCCTTGTCCCCAACTCCGGACGTGCACAGTCGCCATCACACTGCAGGCCCTTCAAGTCTCGGTTTCTGATGCGCACAATGCCTCCCGCCCACCTGCATCAGGAAATTAATATGTCTTCATATCTATCCACTCGGGCCCGGTTGTTCATATCCCACCTCCATCATGTCATTTCGAGCCCAACTGCTTGTCCCCCACCTCCAACATGTTGTTTCAAACGCAACCGCTTGTCCCCCACGTACAACGTGTCATTTTGAGCCCGCCTGGCCGCTTCCCACCCCAGATATGCCATTTCAAGCCTGTCCGTTCGCTTCCCCCACCACTCGTCTCTCCCCTCTGACATCTCATTTTAAGCGCAACCACTCATCCCCCACCTCCGCTTCCCACCCCAGATATGTCATTTCCAGCCTGTCCGTTTGCTCCCCCTACCACTTGTCTCCCCCCTCCAACATTTCGTTTTGAGCACAACCACTCATCCCCCACCTCCAATGAATTGTCTTGGGCCTAAATGCTCATCTACCACATTCACCACATCCATTCGGGCCCGGTTGCTCATATCCCGCCTCCACCATGTCATTTCGAACTCAACCGCTCTCGTCCTCACGTCCAACACGTTATTCTGAAGCTGTCCACTCACCTTACTTCCTCCCACCTCCAATGGGTCGTGTCAAGCCTGACTGCTTGTCTGCCATCTTCACCGTGTTGTTTCAAGCCCGACTGCTCATTCCCCTCCCCCTCTGTATCATTCCGAGTGCACTAATCAACCTCCCACACCAACCACATCGTTTCGAGTGCAACTACTCGTCCCCCACATCCAATGTGTCCTTTCGAACCTGTCCACTTGCCTCCCACCCCTGCTGTGTTGTTTCGAGCCCGACCGCTCGTCTCCATCTCTAACATGTCATTTCGAGTGCCACTGTATGTCCTCCACTTCTCCATTGAGACTGTTTTCACACTTTTGTCCTTGTTTTGTACTTCAAGTCGAATTTCACATCATTTCTTCCTTGTACTTACAGCTCATGTACTTATAAAATGTACATCATATATACATACATAAAATCCTAATTATATGTACTATATTGTGTGAGCAATGAAGCACGTCATCGTGATGGTCTGAAATGACATGGGGAGTGAGCGGTTGGGCTCAATGACAGAGGAAGTGAATGACAAGCAGTGGTGCTCGAAACGACACAGCTGGGGTGGGAGGCGAGTGGTGGGGTTCGCAACAGCATGTTGGGTGTGGGGGACAAGTGTATGGTTGAGGTGGGACGTAAGCAGTTGCGCTCAAGACAACATAATGGATGTGGTGGATGGACCATTGGGCTTAGAAGATATGGATGAGGACTTGAGGTGGGAGATGAGTGATGGGAATCGAAATGATGAGGCGAGGTGGGAGGACAAGTAAGGAGAGTGGACAGGTTCGGAATGACATGTTGGACATGAGGACAAGCGGTTGGGCTTGAAATGACATGGTAGAGGTGGGACATGAGCAACTGGGCCCGAGTGGATGTGGTGAACATGGTAGATGAGTATTTGGGCCCAAGACAACTCGTTGGAGGTGGGGGATGAGCGGTTGTGCTCGAAATGACATGACTGGGCTGGGAAGCGAGCAGGCAGCCACAAAATGACATGGAGGGGAGGGAAATGAGCGGTCAGGCTCCAAACAAAGGCGGCAAGACAAGCAACGAATGGATGTGGTGGAGGTGGTAGACTAGTGTTTGGGCCCGACAGAACTCGTTGGATGTGGGGAACGAGCAATGGTACTCAAAACGACACAGCTGGGATGGAAGGTGAGTAGACGCAGTTCAGGTGAGAGGATTGTTGTTGTGCAGCATCGCCCCATGTTGCACAGTGGTGTGATCAATGTTGAGCGAGGGGGAACAGCACACTGGCGATAAAGACTTAGCTTTTTTGATGGGTACTACACAAATAAATGGGTGCACACTGGCAGTGAGTGAATGGAAAATGGTGGTGAGTGGGCCAGTGTACAAGTAAATGTGTATTGGAGTAAATTTCCTACCATTGTGCATGCAATTGACCAAAATGCCAGCCAAACTTAGTATAGCCAGCTTGGTATGAGCATACTTCTCATATTGCATGAGGGAACGGCCTGCGCAACCACTATGCATTATGAGCAAGTGTACTGTATTTCGCTTCATGGGCACTGGAGCTGATTCAGAGGCAGTCGGTAAGTACCTTCTTGATGCCCGCATGCTTCTCGCTGATACTCAATTGCATTGATGATGTTATCATAGCGCCAGCTTGGCTTTGTATCGAGCTGGACGTAGTGCGTCTTCTGATTTTATATTGCTGGAGATGGCCTATTTTTACATTATCTAGGGACTCTTACGCCCTGACAAGACTACAACCATCCTGTTATCAGCCTACGTCGATAATGACTTGGCGGCCAAGTTAAATGTCGGCTTGGCAGTGTTTGAGTGCATGCTCATCTTACACACGGCGCTTGCATCAGTAAAATTGTCATGGCATTATCCAGCCTTATTTGCACTTTTTCAGCACTTTTTCAGTTTGCGGAAAAGTGCTGCACAAGTGGCATAAGGCCACTCGTTTTCTTAAACTCGACTTGAACCTCACTTTTACCACACTTTTTTCACACTTAGGACACTTAGGATGGGCCACTTTAATGGGAAAAATTAGAAAAAGTGGCACAAGTGCCAAGTCCATTGGAAAAGTATATTAGGTACAAAAAGAGGCAGTTAGAGGAG
>JBBPJP010000879.1:0-13433 GCA_038088775.1 Boletus barrowsii | reverse complement strand
ACTCAGCATGCTGAGTATATGCGGAGCAACAAATGCTTTACTTGTCACAAGGTTGGCTGTAGGTTTTCCAACCACCACAGATCCAGAACCGACTGGACACCACGTCCCTGCCTGACCACATCCTCTGGATGCACCGCATGTCCAACATACAAAGTCCTGCAATGACGGGCACGAACCACCACCACCACGGAGGAGGATGATGAACTCTGGGCTTACCTAGAAGAATTGGGTAGCAACAAGAAAGGCACCGCAATTAAGATCCTCAAAACTGCTTTTGGGGAGGGCAGCTCATCTGCAGATGAGGAGGCTGGCTACCAGGCCATGGCTGAGGTAAGAACGGCCACTTACCAAGAGTGCCAAAAGGAAGTGATCAGGGCAGCACCATGAGCCAGGGCTGTATGATCTGGACCATGGAACAACTGATTTTCCACTCTCACGCTGGCGAACCTCTGGAGTACCATCCCAGAGAAAGTCCTGGAACAATCACCAGGCATGTACCCAAATGATGTATATTTCCAGTCAATGGTGGAAGCAGACGCAGCTACTCCCAAGGGTCAAGGGATGGGGCTTGGACTGCAACCTTCTTCACAAGAGACCACCTTAAGAAACACAGTCAAACACGGAATCAAGGTGGTAAAGGCGGTGAGTGAAGGGGCAGAGGCATGTGAGATACCTGGATCCAACCAGGACACATGGCCTAAGAGTAGGAACCGACCTACCAACCGCATACTGACAAAGTCAGGTTTCTGCGTAGAGGCATGTCCAATATCCGGAACTGACCGGAAGACATGGCCTGGGACTGGAACTGACCAGTGCCCCAGAACTCCTGGAACCGACCAGGGTTTTTAAAGGGCAGGGATGGGTCAACATCATCTCTCGCCAATTCTTTTTCACATAGATTATCTCCAGTGTTTGTGTCAGGCGGTTCCTCGCAATCCATATCCATTCCCATCACTCTCTACCTGCCTGACCGCACTGCGTTCAAAAGCGTTGACACAAAAGCCCTCATCGACTCTGGGGCAACCGGTTGTTTTATCGACTATGCTACGGTAGTAGCTTGCGACATCCCCACTACACGACTCAAGACTCCCCTGTGGGCGAGCAATGTCAATGGATCACCAAATAAAAATGGCCTGATACAAAAACAGGCATCGGTGCTAATGCAGCTCAGAGAAACTACTGAACTCTGAGACTTCCTTGTTATTGACTGTGGCAAGGACGAGATTATCCTTGGGCTCCCTTGGCTCCACGATCGAAACCCGGAGGTCAATTGGAGTACAGGAACCGTTCGTATCTGTGATCCGGAACCGACCAGACAGGAACTTACAAGGAACCGAGAAGACAAAGCGGCTGTGGCCCATACTATTAACGTCTTCAATCGAAAATGCCAGATGAACAAAATACAGCGACATAGGGCTCTGTGGTGGAAGCATAACGTCGATCCGGTACTCATGGCACAGACCAACGAGGTTCATCTGAAGGTACCTGATGTGGACCCGACCACGCAGCGGGAAGTAATACTGGCGCTCATAGATTGCGAGGATGATGAAGAAGAGCCAACCAGACCTTCCATTAGAAAAACAACAATTTCAACTTCTCTCGCCCAAGACGCAAAGAAGACCAAGACAGAACTCCTGCAGGATTTCCAAGATTTCGAGGACATCTTCCAGAAAAAGGATGACGGTCCCCTTCCGCCCTACCGGTCATTTGATCATGGCATAGATCTAGACGACTCATTTTCCCCCAAGGTTGCCAAGGCCTACCCACTCAACCCTAAGGAATGGGAGGCATGTAAAGATTTCATTGATGAACACTTGAAGGCTGGACATATTCGACCATCTAACTCCCCCATGGCTTCTCCATTCTTCTTCATCTCTAAGATGGACGGTAATCTTCGCCCCTGCTAGGACTACTGCTATCTCAACGAGCAAACCATCAAGAATGCTTACCCTCTCCTGCTCATCGGAGACTTGATGGATCAGCTCAAGGGATCTTGTTACTTCATGAAGATGGATATTCGCTGGGGCTATAATAACGTCCGGATCAAGACCAAAGATGCCTGGAAGGCGGTGTTCATTACGCCCTTTGGCCTCTTTGAGCCTCTCGTCATGTTCTTCGGCCTGTGCAACAGTCCTGCGACTTTTCAGTTGTTCATGGACTTCATTTTCAAGGATATGGTAGCAGAAGGATGGTTGATCATCTACATGGATGATATGTTGATCCATTCTAGGGATCTCAAGGAACACCACGAACAAACAAGGCGAGTTCTAGAATGGTTGCGAGACAACCGTCTGGGCCTCAAATTAGAAAAATGCACGTTCAACGCATCCTCAGTTGAATTCCTAGGGATGGTCGTTCAAGAGGGTATCATTGCAATGGACCCTACCAAGCTCTTGGCAATTGCCACCTGGGAATCACCTACTTTGGTTCGCGCAGTCCGCTCATTCATAGGGTTCTGCAACTTTTATCGCAAGTTGATTCCGAACTTCTCGGAAATTGCTAGGCCGATCTTGGATCTAACAAAGAAAGGGCAGCCATGGTCCTGGACGCACGAGCAACAGAAGGCTTTCGATCTCCTCCAAAAGGCCTTCATCTCTAAACCCATACTCGCAATGCCGAATACATTGAAACCATTTTTCGTCATGACAGACGCCTCATTAACGGCTACCGGAGGCATGCTGATGCAGAAGGACGCCAACAGTGACTTACACCCTTGCTGCTACATATCCCGAATGTTCTCACCGGTGGAACGCAACTATGACATCTATGATTGCGAACTCCTAGCGGTTATATGCACACTAGAGGAGTGGCGACATTACCTCACCGGAACCGACCGGCCTGTAACTGTGCTCACAGACCACAAGAATCTGTGCTATTTTAAAGACCCAAGGAAGCTCTCTAGGCGGCAAGCTAGATGGCTATTAACACTACAGGACTATGACCTCCTGTTCCAACACGTACCCAGGACCAATATGGGTCCAGCAGATGCTCTTTCGTGGAAGGATGCCTTGGATACTTCAGACAATAACACCAAAGTTACCCTACTTCCGATGGAGATCTTTCTGAAACGAATCGACACCAACCTCCAGACTGCTATCGAGCAGTCATCCACCCATGACGACTTTGTCATTAACCAGCTCTGTCAACTACACGAGGGGACCTTGGGAATCCCTTGCTCCTCCATTCATGACTGGTGCTATGACAAAGGACAACTTTACTTCAAAGATCAGGCCTATGTACCTGAAGCCCACCAGAACGACCTTCTTCACGTAATCTATGACTCACCCACGGGCAGTCATGGCGGTTATTACCAGACCGTTAACGCAGTGCAACGCAACTATTGGTGGCCAGGTCTAACGGCATTCATCCGATGATTCATCCAAGGATGCCCCGTCTGCCAAGCCAACAAGGTCAATACCCATCCCACCATCCCGCCTCTCACCTCTCTTCCGGTCGCTTCTACTTGCCCCTTCCAATGTTTGTCGGTTGATCTTATCATGGACTTGCCGCTGTCGCACGGGTTTGATTCGGTTATGGTCGTGGTTGACCATGGCCTTACAAAGGGGGTAATTTTCACCCCAACTTACAAGAGTGCGGATGCCAAGGGTGTCGCGCAGCTCTTCTTCGAGAAAGTCTTCCCTCGCTTTGGACTCCACGATAAGGTTATCTCGGACCGTGGTCCGCAGTTTGGGCCTTCGCTCTAGAACTAGCGAGGCTCCTGGACTATGATCCGCTCCTTTCTTCCGCCTACCATCCTCAAACTGACGGAGAGATGGAATGGGTCAACCAGGAATTGGAAACCTATCTTTGGATCTTTTGCCAAGGAGACGCTGTTATGGACTACAGAGGGGGTACACATTTTTACTACACTTTTTCATTCACTCGTCCACAGACTTGTTCTCTCACCGTACGCGGTTGTATTCATAGTGGAGTCATCCTCCACACTACCAGATACGTATCCCGATCTGGTTCCTCTTTTGTCTCACACGGCGCCCTGCCAATACCATACTTAGTCTTTATTCCATTCCCACCGCAGTCACCTTCTTTCAGACTTCACTGCCTGCGGCACTGCTTTCTATTTTTATCTCATCATGACTCTTCATGACTTGTACTGACTCTTATGCCGTGCATCGAGTCATACATTTGTGACTCACCTTGACTTTGAGTGCTGTGCACTCTTCCTTTATTTAGAAGGGGCCTACCATATATAAGGACTCGCTTTCGCTCCCATGTATTTCCCTTTAAGCTAGTTCTACGCAATATCAGTGTTGTTTCTAGTGACCAGCGAGTCTAGTGAGCCTAATCTAAGGTACATAGATAGCTGAGACCCGCTTAGGCTTCACATCATCTCGAAGCTCGGCATTCGGAACATCTGTGCTCCTCATGTTACTCATCACACCTTGTCCCTCTTGCCTTTATTCTTCGTTGTCACACAGCACACTACGCTGTGCGTTACAGACGCCACCCGATGGTCGGACCTATTACCAATGGTGGAGTATTGTCATAATTCCTCTGTGCATTCCGTAATGGGGAAGACCCCATTTAGCCTGATGATGGGATATGAGCCAAGGCCCTATCCATCCCTAGGAACCACCACCTTCCTCCCTGCCTTAGAAAAACACCTTGGAGACCTTGATGAGGCTCGCAAGGAAGCCACTGCCGCCCATGAAAAAGCCCAATGATATATGCGCGAATGTGTAACTTCAAAATTCAAGCCATGGAAGGTAGGAGATAAGGTGTGGCTTGAGGGCCGCAACCTGAGACTCCACTACCCTTCTTGAAAACTCGCTCCTCAACGCGAGGGACCATTTGAAAATTCACAGGTTATCTCACCTGTTTCGTACAAACTTCCCCTGCCAAAGACATGGAAAATCCACAATGCCTTCCATGCATTGCTTTTAACTCCCTATCGGGAAACCACTGAACATGGACCAAACTTTATCCCACTTCCGCCAGACATAATAGATGGCAAAGAAGAATTTGAAATCGAACAAATTTTAGCCCATTGGGGTTCCGCATGCCGCCACCACTATCTCGTTTCGTGAAAGGGCTATCCGTCCTCTGAAAATACCTGGGAACCCAAACCCAACTTGGGACATGCTGTGGACCTCCTGGAGGAATATAAGGCCAGGGATCCCATCACCTTTCCCCCATCTTAAAACCCTCAGTCCTCACCTGCTGTTGAGTTGAGCCTCTGCTCCTCTATCATCACCACCACCACCGTCTATGTCCTCTTCGTTGAATGGAGCCTCTGCCCCCACCATATTCCCGATCCACATCCACAGACTCCCTGACCGTACCCATCGAATCCTCTATGCTTCAGTCCTCAAGAACCCTGCCGCCTCTCAGGCTATATCCCACTGTCCCTCCTTCAGGGATAATTCCATACTCCAATCCTTGGTCCTCATATTCCATACCTACACCACCGGCCACACTCTACATGCCCAACTCTTCCCAGATGGGATCTTGCCTATCTATGCTGCAGCCATGGAACAGGCCATCCACTCCTCCCGAGACGCTATCTTGGATGCCCTCCATGACCACTCTTTCACCGATGTCCTTCTCGCAATCCCTTCCTCCTTGTACTTGCACATTTTGTGCTCCCTCGTCAACACCTTATCAATCAACCTTCGAGGTTACTACCTGGATGACAACCCAGGTAACGCCTGGGATGGGAACACTTGGGCCCACAACCTTCGAAACCCCATCTGGGACGATGACTCCACCATCACCCCAGACACCTTGCCCGAACCTTCCTCCTCGACCCCCGACTCC
This sequence comes from Boletus barrowsii, assembly GCA_038088775.1. Lineage (NCBI taxonomy): Eukaryota > Fungi > Basidiomycota > Agaricomycetes > Boletales > Boletaceae > Boletus > Boletus barrowsii. The sequence continues at coordinate 7,658 of JBBPJP010000879.1, read as the reverse complement.
CCATCCACAGAGCCAATCCCTGTTCCTCCTCCACCAACTCCCGCAGCTCGCCCACCTTCCCGAGCAAGAAGTGTTGACGCTATTGGAGGACCTAGCAGCAATCCTCTTTCCAGACTCAGCCCTCACTCCCCCATGACGACCCTGCAGTCCTCGCATTCCTTGCCACCATTCCCCTCCTCAGACGAGGAACGCCCACTCCTGAACCCGCCCACATATTTCCCGCTCGAGAACATCCCACCACTCCGACACCCGCCCATCGTACTCATAACTTCAAACAGTGTGGCGGAACAGTTTCATTTGGTTTACCCAGCTCCTTGGCACGAGCTGTGGGTCAACGTCCTCAGGGGTATCGAGGAAAGGAGAGACAGGCAACTCCACTCCCCACCTCTGGTCGCTTTAACAAGGACTTTGCGGCTTCACCCTCGCCGGCGCCAGGATCAGAATCTCGCCCCATCGACATAGATTCTCTCTCCTCTCTCCTTCCAACTCCATCTCATCCCCCTCACCCAGTCCTCAAACATTGCTTCTGCTGCAACCAACGAGGTCACCTCCACGCAGATTGCCCTCATTACGAGTGTCCCTTCTGTCGCATCACTGCCCCCAGCCACATCCAGGCCTTTTGTCCATGCCGCTGTTGCCTGCTCTGTGGAGAATTGGGACATTCTGATGAGTTTTGCTCTCTTCGTCGAAACCCCCTTGATGACTACGATCCTACTGACTACAAGGTCAACGAGGGGCATGAGAATGATTGATGAGTCTCACAGGTGCTTCGACCATAGGAAGGGGGTAATGTTACGGACCACAAAGGGGGTACACTTTTTCACTATACTTTTTGTTCACTCATCTACAGACTCGTTCTCTCACTGTACACGGTTGTATTCATAGCAGAGTTGTCCTCTGTTTTACCTATAGGTTGTATTCGTAGTGGAGTCGTCCTCCACACTACCAGATACATATCCCACTCTGGTTCTCCTGTTGTCTCACATGGCGCCCCGCCGATACCATACTTAGTCTTCTTTCTGTTTCTGCTGCAGTCACCTTCTTTCAGACTTCACTGCCTGCAGCACTGCTTTCTATTTTTATCTTGTCATGACTCTTCATGACTCATACTGACTCTTATGCTGTGCATCGAGTCATACATTTTGTGACTCACTTTGACTCAGAGTGCTGTGCACTCTTTCCTTATTTAGAAGGGGCCTACCGTATATAAGGATTCACTCTCGCTCTCATGTATGTCCCTCTAAGCTAGTTCTACACAATATCAGCGTTATTTCTAGTGACCAGCAAGTCTAGTGAGCCTAACCTAAGGTGCCTAGATAGCTGAGACCCGCTTACATTTCGCATCGTCTCGAAGCTCGGCATTCAGAACATCGTCACTCCTCACGTTACTCGTCACACTTTGTCCCTCTTGCTTCGTTCTTCATTTGTCATGCAGCACGCTACGCTATGGAAGCCCAGACAATCACGCTCTCTCGGACCGACAGGTTTCAGACTCCGTACATTCGGCAGAGTGGCACGAAGTAATTAAACCATCTATATACGACAGACCCTCGGCCACCATGTCGGCCGAGCAATGTATGTAGCGTCGTCCATCCTCCTACCGCCCATTGTCATACCGCCCATCAAATGTACATCACAACACCAAGAGCAAGAAACACATATGCCACAAAATTGTCCGACAAACATGCAAACAAAGCAATGCTTAGTCTGATTTGTCTGATTCGTCAATCAACACTGGGGCAGGGGCTGCAGCTTTTCCTTTCCCCTTCACTTGAAAAGCTGCCAACTTGAACCCAGGCCACTTGCAGAAGTGGTTGCAGACGTGGTTCTCCTTGAACTGCTCCACCGCATTCCCTAAATTTCCATCACTAAATACATTGCTTCCAATCGAGCTATAACACCATAATTAGTAGTAGCCTGCAAGGTAGTCCGCAAAGTAGAGCAACGCTTACTGATGTGTGAGAATTTGAGGGTCTGTCAATAGCGAGGGAGTTCCTTAATCACAGGATAAGTGGTATACAGTGAACTTAATCAACCGGCAGCCAGTTACCTTGGTAATCAGAGATGTAGGCAAGACCACCTGTTTCGACATATTGAACGTGTTGGGTGAATGCAAGAAATTGCGCGACATCGTAGCTGAACTCTTCCGGCCCAACGAGGGGTACACAGCTGCCATTATGAATAAACTTGGTGAACAGCTCTATACTGTCCTCGATCTCCTCCTCGCACAAATATGTGCAGTCAACCGAAGGTGCCTTGGACCCCCTGGAGGGCCCGATAGAGTACCGGAATGCAAGACCGGCATTGACGAAGCGCACGAAGGGGATTTGAAATGGAGGTTGCTCGGTCGCCTTTGCCAGTGCATTTGCGATAAAGTCAGTCACGATCTGAAAGAGCAATTTTGCCCAATAGAGGACATTAGCCTCGCGAAACAACTTCTCTGACTCCTCTTTGAGTCCATATCGCTTGAATGGCGGTGCCGGGTTGCATTTGCCCTGACGGATGTAAGGACATTTGACAACGATGGTGTCACACACCCTAGACCCAATACCAGTCTCCCTGGTCTTTGAAAGGAGCAGCGTCGCCGTGTAAGCCGATTTGAACCCTCCAGCGCCAAGATACTTGTCACCCGTGCTCAAACGGAGCTGACCGGGATGCATCATAGTGGTCTTGGGATCGACAATGAATGCGTTGTGAGCAGGACTCTTCAGAATCAATGAGATGGGGACAGTAGGAATGGGGTAGAAGTCGGCAAAGTAGACTGAGCTTGTAAGGACTGACAATGTGCTCAGTTGACAAGTTGAGAAGTCGATAAGCACCACATACCCTTGGATGTATCCAAATCCGCTGTGCCTCCGGCTATCAATGCTTCACGGAGGGTATCAGCATCAATACATTCATCTGCGACTTTTGTAAACTTCTTTTTCATAGGCGGGGACTTGGTTGTGATACTCGAGTGACTCCCCATATGCTTATGAGTACGCTTGATTGCCATGCCGACAGCTGGTGCTGGTTCCTGTGATCAAGTTAGCAACGTTGATCAGTCACGGAAGAGGTGAGACACCGCCGTGAGAGGTTCACATACATCTGAGTCACTGGCAGTGGATAAGTGGGTGACGTGATCATGAGGGACCGTAGTGTTTAAAGTCGCCTGTTCCTGTGATCGAGTTAGCAACATTGATTACTCACGGAAGACGCGAGAGGTTCACATACATCTGGGCCACGATCCCCAGGCTTCGGTTGTTTAGCAGTGGCTAAGTGGGTGACACGATCACGAGGGACAGTAGTAGCATTGAGAGTTGGTAGGAACAAGTCGTCCGGTGATAAATCAGAAGGCAAAGAGAGGCGGTGAGATGAAGTAACCGACAAAGTAGAACGGCGGGGCTTTGACTTCCTGGTAGTGGTAGTGGCGAGGTCCGTCCCATCACGTTTCGCTATAAATTGCTCGTATTCAACCCACTGGCTCTGTGGGACGACAACGTAGAGATTAAACGTGCGAGACTTAAACTTCGCCCCTTTGCTGATCTTGCTGTTGCCCAGCTGGAGACATTCACGATAGAAGTAAGGTTCGTGGGCATCGACGTGCTTAGTGAGGTCTACCCATGACTCATCGCGCACAACAAATTCAGCTGGACGCCATGCAAAATCAGAACAGAAAGCAAGGATGTGAGGGTCTAGGGTTTCGTGAGCGACCGCTACAAGCCCAGGGGCAGTGATCCGCGCATCGATGTCTTTTTTGCCCTCTACGATATTCTGTGGAACACATCAGACGAATGTATTGTGTTATTGTTTTAAACTTACCCCAAAATGAGTTCCGTGCAAACGACCAGCACGTCTCTGCCCACCTTCATGGAGTGCAGAGGTGCGTAAGACGATTGTCTCAGCAGGGGGTCCGATGCGAGCGCAGTTGGACCAATAGCCAATCGAGTCCATGTAGAAGTCATGACTTTTGCTGTAGCCAGCAGGAGCGGAAGGGGGCATGAGTGAACGACTAGAACCCGACGAAGAGTGCGAGTCTGCAGACCACGCTGCAGGCGCAAGCACATCGGGCCCAGTGCGGTGATGCCGTGCAGGTAGACTGGAAGGAGGCGGCATCCCTGCGGAGACTCGGGATACAGGCAAGACTCCTGTGGCACGTTGCTGAGCCATTGCAAGTACACTTGGGGGATTGACCGACGCTACAAGCATGGTTAATCAAAGAAGATCTAGGTTCATCAATGGACTTACATTTTGACTGCGAAGCACTTACTGATTTGCGGATCTCAGCCAATTGTGCACTCGATGCTGCAAATGATGTCTCGTTGCTAGTGCATTCATAGATGAAACAAAACTCACGTTGTTCTCACACTTCGGTGTACTTCTTCTTGAGGCACTCCTTGAAACAGCTGTGGCACATGTTACGTCTGGGCTGATTGGGCTTGAGTGACGCGACAGGATAATAAGGCGATCCCCGAGGGATAACCACGGCGCAATTGCAGCCTTCACAGCGGCGATCTTCTGCTGCTGTTTCGGTAAAAAGAGCGGCAACTTGTAAGGGGGGCATGAGTGGTTGAACGCTGCCGACATATTGGACAGGGTTATATACCTTGCTGGATGGCTCGAGCTAGTATGCGCTTGTGGCATGTCGCGTGGTGTTGCATGAGTCTCCGAGTATGCTTGTCACTTGATAGTCGGTATAAGGAATCAGTACAACTTCACCAAATTGCACGCTGTCGGACCCAAACCTACCATCATGATTGTGGTGCATCCCGGCAATAGTGAGGCAATCCGAATGGCAAACCGAACTGGGTGGCCAAGCCAGATCTGATCAAATGCATCACCACTGTGATGCATGGAGGACGAGGACATATCATAGTTCAGAACATACCTGTTAAATCCAAAGGAGGAGATGCTAAAGGATTTGGGCGAATCTGGGTGGTTAAGGAGAGTGCCAGGAGTGAAGCGTCGCACAGAACCTGTAGCTCTTGCGACACATGGACGAGACAGATCGTAGTTCAGAACATACCTGATAAATCCCAAGTGATTCCGGGTGGTTAAGGAGGACCGGGAGGGAAGCATCGCACAGAACCTGTAGCTTTTGTGAAACATGGAAGCAACAGATTGTAGTTCAGAACATACCTGATAAATCCATTGAAAGGACAAGGGAGTGGTCGATGAGGGACAAGAAGTTCATGGGGACTCACAGTAAAACTTCGAATGTGGCAGCAGTGTGGCAGCGGCGGCGAACAGTGAGGACTATTTTGAGTCTTTGAAACAGCTTGGCTAAGGGAGGCTGTCCACCACGAGACTGAGTCACGCATGGAAGCGACATGATCAGCTTAGAACATACCTGTAAAATCCAAAGAACGAAGAGATGCTAAGGAATTAGTGTGAATCCGGGTGGTCGACAAGGATTGGGACAAGAAGTTCGTGGGGACTCACAGAGAATCTGTCACAAACAGATGGTGACAGCGGCGGCGAACGGGACTATTTCGGCTCTGCTAAGGCTGTCTCTCAGACAGTTATCTTGTCTGTCCCGCCAACCCCGAAGTTGTTGCCACTCAGGCTGTCAGCTATCTTGTCCAATCCGCCAATTTTGAAGTCGTCTGCCACTCAGCACACTCTCAGGCTGGTGATGATGCCAAACCAGCACAAGCCTAACCATAAGTCAAATACATACTTGCGCTTGACATGACGGTTGGAAACTTACCAAACCTGTAGCACCCATTGCGCTAGTGGAGCCTCACATACGAGAGATGTGGGTGACACGTATGACAGACCGTCAGATGTTGGATGGGCTCCTGAAAGTAATCGACACTGATCAGTATGGCCTTGGGTATGTACCACTCACCAACGTTCTGTGGATAAGCTGACTACTGACATCTGCTGGCTGCTGGCCTCCAGTCACGGCCTGCAGGCTCACCCGATTCATCCAAATGTGCACGTGCCTTGGACTCACTCGTGCACGGCAGCAAGGTCATACGGTTGCCTCAATTCAGGCAATTATGGCTGAGCTTCGAGAGACATACCCAAATGCCGGGTCGCGAGAGATGGTCAATATACTCTTCCATGAACAAGGTCTCAGCGTCCCCAGGTATGCATCACTTTATTAACGGTTTAACAGATATTGATACTCTTTTATAGGCGTGTCATACAGGAGTATTTCGTCACTCACGAGCCTCATCTAATCAAGCAACGTCGAGCTAACTGCCTTCAACGCCGTCGCTTTTGGGCGGCGGGTGTCAATGACATCTGGGCAGTAGACCAGCACGACAAGTGGCTTCGGTTCGGTCTTGCTCTGCACATCGGGATTGAGCCGTTCTCAGGAAGGATTCTCTGGTTGAAAGTATGGCATTCTAACCGTAATCCACAGCTCATTCTGTCATACTACCTTGAAGCTGTTGAAACACTTGGCTGTACGTGACCCTGATATGCTAACAATCAGTATACAGTATACTGAACTCATACACATCTCAGTTATTCCCATGGTGACGCAGAGCGACCCCGGAACTGAGAATTTCAGTATAGCAAACGCACAGACCATGCTTCGGCAGTTGTATGACCCTGCGCTTCGTGGCCATGTCCAACACCGTTGGATGCGGCTCAAGAAGAACATCATGCCAGAGATTGCCTGGTCGCAGCTGCGTCGCCGCTTTGCCCCCGGATTCGAGAAGCTACTTGATGCTGGCATTCAGTCAGGATGGTATGACCCCGACAACACATTGCAGTTGTAAGTCACTCGTTAGTGTTTGCACCAGTACACTAATACTCTCTACCTAGAATGGTTTTCCGCTGGGTTTTCATTCCTTGGCTCCAGACAGAGCTGAACAACTACATGCAGCGGGTGAACCTTACTCGGAAATGCCGCGACAAGAATAAGGTGAGTCTGTAATCAGTGATCGCCAATGGCTATTACCCCCACTAACTTATTGTAAGATTCTTCCTCACGGTGCCCCACAGCTCATTCATCAGTCTCCGGAAGACTACGGTGCACTTGATTTCAAGGTACTAGTACTATCTACATATGCTTTCGATGATTGACCAGCTGGCATTGCAGGTAGCGGTTGAACAAACTGCTGTCAACACCGCGCACAGCATCTACATCAATGCTGACCATCCTGTATTTGACCTGGTTCCACCCTTCCTTGGCGCATTCATCGAGAACTGCTATGACAAGCTTGGTCGCCCACCCGTTGACCGGTCATCCGTTTGGACTGTTTACCTCACCCTTCTTCGTACCTTGCAAGACCATGACCATGAGGTTATCTGGGGGGTGCTGACGGGCATTGATGCAGAAAATTCAAATGCCGCCGATGGTGAGGAGTTGCTGTTGATGGCTGGGCTCAATGACCTTCCTGTGAATGATGATGGATACATGGGTGGTGTTGGAGGCGGAACAGGTCTCCGTGAGTGTGCGGTGCTTGCTAGTTTGAAAGTCCCACTCACTTCCAAAAGAACCAGAGCATATTCACCGTTTAGATGACCTCAAAAATGATGATGACCCACTTCCCGCTGGATTTGACGAGAGTATGGTTGACATATCTAACAAAATCTGAGAGAGGGCAGGAGTTGCCCGATACTACAGTACATGAGTTTTGGGATAAAAGTCTAAGTAAAAGTGAACTCACCTCAGCCGCTGCCTAAGATGGGCGGAAACGACTGAGGTGCTTGTAAGTGAG
>JBBPJP010000878.1:0-13476 GCA_038088775.1 Boletus barrowsii | reverse complement strand
AGGTTGCCTGGACGAATGCGCTGTTGACTTGAAAACCCTCTCAAAATGGAGTCGAGAACTGACACGTAAAACAAGTATGGAACATTATAAAGAGTCAACCATACCCCCCAAGATTTACCCAGTTTCACCCACCAGACCTGTGGAGGATTGATCACTCTCCTTCCCCATCACCCTGCGTATGTGTTCCCTCGACACTTTCTGCCCCCATAGACTCTAGATGGAGAATATTAAGCTGGGAAAGAGGGAACCAATTTCACCGACCTATCAGTTGCTCTCCAATTCCACCACCCCGAGTAGGCATTGCTTCGTTAACTCGAGAGCTTTGGTCCCCGTGTCCACCTGATGCATCTTCACCATCGTGTGGACATTCAGCGCCATCTTCTTGATGGGTTGCCGGGTCAGTCTTATCTCGTTGCTGACCGTCGCTAGTACGACCACGCAAGGCACGTCTATACTGATGGCGTGATACCACTCGTCTGAGGAAACTAGACATACGTCCATATCAGTCATTATCGCGTTCACAAGGCAACTCTCCGGCTACGCACCTGTACAACCAGGTAGATGTATAAACTGGCGTGTACACGACCGCAGCGAGGATCGCCAGTGTGGGGACGCCGAGCAGAGCTGAGAGGACAGTGATCATCCCCACCGACCGATTAGGGAGCAGCGTCACAAGACCATTCCAATGCTGAACGGGGGGTGGCTCGGCGTCTTCGAACGATATGAGGCCTTGTTCGAACGGTCCGTCATCGACGGCCATGATCAGCCTGCAGATCATTTTGATCACATTAGCTAAATCGATCGGTAAACATGTCTCAACAACTTCACATCGGCGCACGAAGGAAGTACAGTACCTCGCCTTGGAGTCCTGATGCGCCACAGTGGCGTATCTTTGCTGTCGACGAGCGCTCCAGACAGAAATAAATCTTTCAAATAGCGGTACTGGATTGATTTGCGCATACAGTCCCGCAACAGCTCTAGAATCATACGTCACATCAGTTCCAACGTCCTTGCAAGACGGCGGGTAATGCTTGCCATTCTGCGCCAGGATACGTAACGCACATGCAGGTCCTATCATCCATGAGGGCGGCCTGGGCAATGCGTCACCTGAAGTGGCTGGAAAAGAGTCTGTAGACCAAGCTTGCGATTCACCGTCGCTAAGAGATGTTGGGCCGCCTGCAGTTGCTCGTATCGGTCGTATCGGCAAATAGCCATCCGGCAGGAGCATCTCGACGATGTCATGTATATGAGGACTGATGGCCGCTACGCCATGTTCTGCAGTCATAGGACGTCAACTAAAACTCTGAGGATCACTCATAGGGGTATACCAGTATGCGCCAACGCGTAAAAGATCGCCACTCCCGCTTTTTGAGCCTTCCATTCTCGGTTCTTTAGATTTTCTAAGCCAATGTTGACCAGTTCACGAGTCCAAAAATCTGTGGGATCTAGCAAATACCTCGGCTATAGAGGGCCGGTAGCATCATTCCCATTACATACCGAAGGATCGGAGGATGTCCAAGCAGATCAAGCCTATCCGGGTCTCCTTCGGCTTGCCCTTTCCAAGCTTGGTCCTTAGAATATCAATGATGCCGTAATTCATGATCTTTGCCCGCAAGTCGGCTAACCCAGATAAGTCAGTATGTGGAGCCAGATCATTCAAAACGACAAAATTGTTCATTACCGTGTTGCATCAATTCTCTGAAAATTTGGAACCCTTCGACTCGGCAGACGGCATCATCAAAGTAGTCTAGTCTTAACATACGAACGATGTGTTGCGGAAGGTCTTGGTTGTCATTGATAGATTCCATGTCTTGCGTAACACTCAGCCACGCGATTTCAACGGCTTCGTTCTACTCACTATACTTCAAACAGGTAGCCAACGCGTGTGCAGCAAGTAGCGCGGTGTCCTTATATCGCATTTGCCTGAGGAACACGTCCGACAAGTTAATATCACGGAGATAACTACGGATGATGGCAGCTGACGAAATATGAGTTAATGTCTGTAGCTCACTGAGTTGGGGCTCACTCTCGCATAGCTTTAAGAGCGTCATCGTAGCAGCAGCACGCTCTCGAGTTTTCCCCTTCTCGACAGCCTTTTTCAGTCCTTGGATGAGCTTCTTCTGCGGAGCGCTGAGTTCACTGGCATCTGACACGAAAAATGACATATTCGAATATCTCTGAAACGCTGCGACGAACGTCACTCACGCAGCCCGAAGAGGTGACGCAATATCTGTTGCCTAGGATCTAAACTGCTTCCGTTGCCATCTGCTGAATCGTAGCCTTCGAAGTTTAAGCGGACCAATGCACTGGCAAGATTGGCTCGAACGCTCTTATCGTGGATGTTCAGTTGGTCTGAAGTATCGGTAAGAAAAAGGGAGTGAGCCTAATAACGTTTTGCCTACATCTGTCATTCGGATCGTATAGGACAAGCGATATTTCAGCGGCGAGGTCACCGACTAGTCCTTCGTGTATAGTCGCCAACTCCTTGATCCTAGGCTTCACCACCTCGCACATGGCTTTTGCTGCCATCGCATTACTATTCCATGACTCACCACCCAAACTGGGGACCACTTACCCTCTGGAATTCGTACGAGGTTCAACATCATACGCAATGCCGCGATTAGAAGGAGCGTATCTAGGGATGGATGGTACATCATCACGTGTCCCCGACCCAATTACATATGGGTTTAGGCCTTACCATTGACCTCCAATATCCGAGAAAGTCTGGACTCGTTGGAACCGGATGGATTGGCCCCGAGCTTGTCAATGGTAAGTTGACGGGTGGCCGCTAACAAACCATGAACGAGTTACCAAACGAACAATGATCACTGACGAACCGCATTGCAACAAGAGGATCAGACCGTCCATTGCCTGTCCAAAATTCTCTGTCGGCTGTATAATGATCGCATCGAATAACTTCACGAGTGTTTCCAGGACGTTTGGTGAGAGTATGCGCTGCTGGAGAATCTGGTGCTTCGTCAGAAGCCGCAGAAGAGCAACGACCCTGGGACCATCTTGATGTTTGCGTGCGGCCAGAACGACCATCAGGCATTCCTCCGCATCAAGGAATATATCCTGTGAAAGTTCAATAGGAGGCAGGACACAGCCATTCGGGTTCGTATCAGAATCGCAGGCTGGAAGAAGAAATTACACACAGTACAACACGAGATAGGCAACTCACAAGCTTCATGATAAGCGACGATCGTGACAAGCCTAACGAGTGGTGCATGGTGACGGTTCGTAATAACACCCATAAACGTGTCTTGCCAGTCAGCTACTTCCCTGACGCATCGTTTTCCCTCCTCTGAATATACAGAAAATGTAACTGACGACCAAATCGAAAGGGAGAAACGTACTAAATCGCAGTATGAACAACAGCCTGTCGAGGTGTATTGGTGCAAGTCCCAACTGACTACCCAAGGACGTCAATAATTCTTGTGCTGTGGTATCGTCGAACAGTCCCGTCTCCCAGATTGTGTTCTTCAGTTCCATATCATCGAGTCCAGAGTGTATGATTGGTATGTTGAATCCCTCTCCTAGCGTGGCTTTTGGCTGATACGCGTTTGCGTACAGAATGGAAACATGGACCTTTTGACCAGGTATAACACGACGTGGCTGAAAGCGATGCAAGCTTCCAAGTGGAAGATCAGTATCACGAACCAGCAAGACACTGCAGCTCTTACCGTCGAGCATTTCCACCAGAACCACCAAACGATACTTGTTGCTTGATGGGCAAATACTCGACGGCTCGCCAAATAGGTGTCATCGAATTGCTGACACCAGAATCAAGATCATCTGGAAGCCAGACTACATCAGTAGGCTTCAACGCGAGACCATTGGCAGACGCTTCTCGACGCATCCATAGCAGCGAAATGTGCCCGGCATTACGAAACTCTCCAGGTCTGCTCTTACCACCTCTGCGAAATAAATCAGCATCATGAGTTGGTTTGAGACGCATACTCACACGTCTAAGTGACTGCCGGCAAACCAGACCTCCTTGACATCAATGACATCCCTCCTGCATGTAGAGAGGTTTCTCAGAGAATTCATTTCGTGGAAATACTCTGGCATGAACTTGACCCGAAGCTCATCAAGAGCAAGTGCATGTCGGAAATGACAAGCATGTCCTGCAGACGAGGACGCTGGAAGGAGGACGTCTCCTTTGATAGGGCCTACAGAGGAGACAGTATCCCTGACCGAGATAAGTTTGAGGCATCATGTGACCGAGGCATGAAAATGTTGGAATTACCATACTCCAACAAAGTGTACTCTCACGTCCTGCCAGCAAGATGTGTTTTTGAATTCCCTCGCAGTTTGCATCGCCTTCGGTTTGCCTCGACGAATCGCTTCATAGCAACTGTACGCCCTGCCAAGGGGTTCGTCGAGTTTGTGCAAACGACGTAACAGTTACTCACTTCCCAGTCTGGTCCTCAGCCGTTACCCCCTTCACCAAGCCGACCTGAAATACGTGTTTAGTAACAACACCATTATTAGTAGTTCATCTAGGTCGCACCTCCTGTATCACTCCTGCAAGCACCCGAACCTGATATGCACCTCGAGAAAAACCTATAAGGTAGTTGTTGACTGTAAGAACTATGATAAAGAATGAAATTTACCAAAAAGATATATCTGGTCCCCTTCTCGATATATTTGTGCCAGCCAGCTATATGCGTCTTTGACATTTCTCTCCATATTTCTGTCAATGGATATATTATTCCGTTGCAAAATAAATGATGGCTATGAGTACGAACCGTGTAATCGCCAATTTGTCATAGATTGCTCTCTGTACTCGTCTCAAAGTATGTGGAGATTCCGAGCGTGTACCGATTACAGTGGAATAATACGCGAATTGTTCTGGCTGAGTCGATTCTAGGTCGATCTTGGCAAATAATTTCACCACATTGGTGTTCTGACCATAGTAGTCATCAGCGACAACGAAACAACACAAAGAGAGTGAACGATTACATTTGGACCATATTGGTCAGACGTACCATCGATGCATACCACGAGGTTCCTTGCACTCTCTTTCTGCCTGGCGTTGCATGCATCGCACCTGAAAGATGATGATGTCCTGGTCATTAGCACAGTCTGCTGGATGTCAAACGTGGCGTTTCAACTGCCCAAGGTCATGAGAAATGTACGAAGCGTAACGAGGAGAGACACACTAAAACGTTCGATGCGCGTTATAAGCGCGGAATTAAATGTGTCTACTTGGGAACCGCGGGGAACTTGTGACAATTTGTTAGCAAAAAATAACGAGATCTCGCAAAGTCTCTGAATTCAAACCCCGAAGCATCTCTAATGTATAGCACAGGGACGAATATGTAAACTACTCGCAAGGTGGTTGACGTAGGGAGATGAGGTAGTAGTCCAGGATGCCAGTGACTGATCAGTGGAAGGAGATGATATTTGATCACTGTCGACCCTGACCACAACAAGGCCGTTCGTCAGGTTGTTGCACACTCAGACAGGGTGTGGGTTCGATGTGGATGCTCAAGGCCCAAGTTCTCCACGTGGGATCAAGGGAAGGTATGCCGCGAGAAGGAGAGTCATGGGCAAAGGTAATTGGCCCCGAAATGAATTGTTTGTTCATCACAACACCTTGCGCCGGTTGAAACCGAAATCTGGCCGCAGCCAGAACGCCGACCGGTCTTAGACTATCGATTTGAATCCAGCTTACAGCTCCAATATTGGCAGGCAAGCAGAGCTCGGAGATATTTCCTTATGGATCTGCGCTGTGTGTACATCAGTGGGCACCGCAGTGATCCCTGACACAGTGCTGCGCACTCACATTCCTGAAATGTGAGTCGCCAACCTGAGGTTAAGGCTGGGCCAGAACCTTCAGGTGACCCACAGTCAGAATCGTCGACCTTGTGATACTAGTAACGTCGAGAAGGGCAAGAAACACAAGTGAGCACTACGTCAGTATATGAATCAAGCCAATGGCGACAGTTGAGCGTTATGCGAGACAGTGCGAGATAGTAACAACGGAAATGTCTGCCACTGGCAGCCCAGCGCCCAGCAATGGAGGCGGTGTCACACACTTGTACCATAGTTTCGTTATTTTGCTTCGGAACTTGGCATCTCTCGACAGGGACTCCATACCTGTGGCTCCCAACCACCCAGTGAGTCCGATACCCGGTGGGAGTGACTGGCTAGTGATATCACAACAATTAATTAGTACATATTCATGCTTTCTTACGCTACTGTGGAGAAATACCAATTGCTATTACGCGACAGTGTTTGTTATGCCGATCTGAGCTTGCGATCAGAAGTCAAAGGATATGGAAGCGTATTAATCATTAGTGTTCATATATAGTACTTCACAGTAGCCCGGCTGCATGTAATATGTCATTGACTTGTCAACAGTCAACTTGTTGACCACCATCCGGCCACGTCAGCATAACCACACTCCTCAATACGTAGTCGTACGACCAGACACATAAGTACAATGGCTTGGACACGACCTGTGACAGCGTGCATTGTCATTGATCTGAGACGCTGATAAGGATCCGACCGTCACCGCCTGATTGCTAAGCGGCGCAGGAGATGCTCCGATTGCTGACGTAGGGGAGTATTGAGTTCCCGATAGACATGTGATCTGCTTTCGATAGTCACCCTTCCACAGCTTCGAACGTCTTGCCGAACATATCCGTCACATCGTCTGAAAGACAAGAAACATGTCATGTTTTAGTCCCACAACCGCGTTCGATTGCTACGACCACATGCCTTTCTCAGTGAACCTTCCCGATCCATAATATAACTGTTTGACAAAGCGGTATTGTTCCATCCCACGCGTATGGTTCCGCAGCGTCTCTGAAATGGCCATCACGTCAGTTCTAACATGATGATAGAAGTTACTTGCCATTCTGCGCCAAGATACGCAGCGCGTTTGCAGGTCCAATCATACGCGGAGCCGGCCTCAGGCTGGGCGACACAGTTGAATGAGAGTCTGTAGGTTTGGTATGCGTCTCAGCTAGGCTAGCGGTCGTTGAGCCGCCTGTGGTTGCCTGTGGCTGAGCCAACTGAGTCGGCTGGTGATCCTCCGGAAGAAGCATCTCGATGATTTCGCGTATGCGGGGGACGACAGCCACCACGCCATGTTCTAATGTTACAAAACGTCAGATAGAAATATGAAGATGGTCCATGAATGCATACGGGCCGTCGCCAGCGCAGAAAGGATCATTGCCCCTGTTTTCCAAGTTCGCCGTTTCGGGCTCTTTAGACGTTCCAGGGCACCGTCAACAATATCCTTAGTCCAGGGATGGTCTGGGTCTTGGGAGTGCCTCAGCAGCCGCGAACCAATATCGTCATTCCCGTCACATACCACAGGTCTGTAAGATGTCCAAGCATATCAAGCTCACCCGAATCTGGCTCGGCTTGTCCTTTCCTAACTTCTTGGTCAAAACATGTGCGAGTTTGAGACTCTTGATCCTTTCCCGTAAGTCAGCTAACTCAAATGGGTCAGTCTGCGGAGCTGGGTCGTCCAGAACGACAACAGTAGTTCATTACCGTGTTGCACGAGGTCCCTGAAGACCTGGAATCCTTCGATTTGGCCGATAGCATCGTCGAAATAGTCCAATCTTAACATGGCGACGATGCGTTTCGGAAGGTCTTTGTGGTCCTTGATGGACTCCATGTCGCCTTGCGTACCTTTAAGGTGTGCGACTTCAACAGAACAGGACACCACTCACTGTGCTTCAAACAGGTTGCCAAAGCGTATGCAGCGAGTAGTGCGGTGCGCTTACGCCACAATTGACGCACAAATACGCCCGACAAGTTAACTTTGTCATCGCGGAGATGAGCACGGATGGCTGTAGCTGATGAAACATGAGTTCACGTGTGGGCTTCTTTATTATTGGACTCACTCTCGCACAGCACCAGCAGGGCGATTGTAGCTGAGGTACGCTCCCGAACATTTGCCTTCTCAACAGCCGTTTTCAGCACCTCGATGCACTCTCTGTGGTGTGCAGTGAGCTCCGTGGCACCTGATACAAAAAGTTGTCAAATTTAAATTTCACGTCTCGTTCGAGATGCCACGATGAACATCACTTACCAACCCCGAACATGTGACGCAATATCTGATGCCCAGGATCTCCACCGCGACCTTGGTCACTCACAGAACCATGTCTGTAGAGGTATAAGCGGACCAAGGCACTGGTGAGATTTGCTTGAATGCGTGCGTCTCGGATGTTCAGCTGATCTGAAATACCTGTAAGGAAAGAGATTACAAGTCCGGAAATAAGCTGCGTACCACAGTGGTCCGGGTCATCTAAGAAAAACAAGATTTCAACGGCGATGGGACTTTTTCTTGCCAACTCGCTGATCCTAGGCTTCATCACTATGGAGCACACAGCTTTGGCTATCTCCGATTGATTACTAGTTTGCCATGGATTACCAACATGATTGGGAATATTTACCTTCTGGAATGCGTGCGAGGGTCAACACAGTACGCAATGCGGCAATTAGAAGTGGCGAGTCTATAAAGAATGGCATGTCACCATGTAGCCCTGAACCGGCTATAGGTGTCGTCGGTCGACCTACCGTCGACCTTCAAGATATGAGAGAGCCTGGACACCTTGGAATTCGGTAATCTGACCCCAAACTTATCGATGAAAAGTTGTTGTCGAATGCCTATAAAGAATGTCATGTCACCACATAGCCCCGATCGGATTATAGGTGTAGTCTTACCATTGAGCTTCGAGTTATGACAAAGCCTGGACACGTTAGAATTTGGCCTGTCCCCGAGCTTATCGACGAGAAATTGCCGAATGTCCTCTGACGAATTGTGAGTGAATTTCCGGATCTACGATGGTCACCAACGAACTGCACTGCAACAAGTGATTCAGACAGTCCATCGCCTGTCCAAAGTTTTCTGTTGATTTTTTCTTGATGATCGCATCGAATAACTTCAAGAGTCTTTCCACAATATTTGGTGAGAGGATGCGCTCCCGGAGAATCTGGTGCTTCGTTAGGGGTCCCAGAAGAGAAAACAGCCATTTCGGTGCGCCCAGGATGCTCTTCAGGCATCCCTTCGCATCACAGAATATATCCTGCGAGAGTTCAATTGGAGACGGTGCACAGGCATCAGTCGGGTGCACATCGGAATCGCAAGCTGCAACAGCAAGTTACACACAACACAGCACATTGTAGAGATAAGAATCTCACATGCTTCATGATAAGCGACGATCGCGACAAGCCTAACAAGTGGTGCACAGTGACGGTTCTGAATAACACTCGTAAATTTGTTTTGCCAGTCAGCTACTTCCCTGACGCATCGTCTTCCTTCCTCTGAAGGCAAAGAAAATGTAAGTGTCAGGCGATTCGAAAAGGAAGAAACGTACTGAATCGCAGCATGAATAACAACCTGTCGAGGTGTATTGGCATGACCCCCTGCTGACTACCCAGGGAAGTCATCAACTTTTGTGCTGCAGTATCGTCGAACAGTCCCGTCTCCCAGTTTGTGTTCTTTAGTTCCATATCATCGAATCCAGAGTGTATGATGGGTATGTCGAAACCCTCTCCTAGCGTGGCTTTTGGCTGATACGTATTTGCATACAGGATGGAAGTATGGACCTTTTGACCGGGTATGACGCGGCGCGGCCGCAGTCGATGCATGCTTCCAAATGCAGGGTCACTATCACGAACTAACAAGACACAACACTCACCGCCGAGCATCTTCACCGGCACCACTGAAGGATACTTGGTGCTTCATGCGCAAATATTCGGCGGCTCGCCAAATAAGCGTCATCGAATCAGTGACGCCGGAACTAAGATCACCTGGAAGCCAGACAATATCGGTCGGCTTCAACACGAGACCATTGGCAGCTGCTTCTCGACGCATCCATAGCAGCGAGACGTGCCCGGCATTGCGAAACTCTCCGGGTCCGCTCTTACCACCTCTGCGCGAAGTAAATCAGTATTATGAGTGGAATTTGGAGGCGTACATACACGTCTGAGTGACTGCCGGCGAACCACACTTCCTTGATATCAGGACTCTTCTTGCTCGCAGAGGAACCAGACCCATCATCGCTCAGAGTAGTCTGGCAATCGTTTGCAGAACTTGCTTGTTCAATGCCACAGGAGGCGACAGTATACATGGATCTCCCAACACTGATTTGAGAGTTCACTTCGTAGAGATACTCTGGCATGAACTTGACCCGACACTCATCGAGAGCAAGTGCGTGTCGGAAATGACAAGCATGTCCTGCGGATGAGGACATCGAAAGGAAGACATCTTCCCTTATGGGTCCTACAGAGGAGACAGTGTCCCTGGCCGAGAAAAACTTCAGGCATCGTGCGACCGAGGCATGACGATGTTGGAATTACCACACCCCGACAAAATGCACTCTCACGTCCTGCCAGCAAGACGTGTTCTTGAAATCACTCGTGCTTTGCCTTTTCTTTGGCTCTTTTGAATGAATTGCTTTGTAGTAACCGTACGCCCTGCGAAGAGATTTGTCAAGTTCCCGCAAGAGACGTGATAGTCACTTACTCCTCAATCTCGTTCTCCGTCGTCACCCCCTTCATCAAGCCGACCTAAGACACGTGTTCAGTACAACGCCACGATTGGGAGAATCATCCAGGTCGTACCTCGTGTATCATCCCCGCGAGCACCCGCACTTGATATGCACCTCGAGAGAAACCTGTAGGGTGATTGTTGGCTACGAGAATGATAACGAAAAACTATACTTACCGAACAGATATACTTGGTCCCCTTCTCGATATTGTTCCGCTAGCCAGCGATATGCCTCCTTGACGGTTTTCTTCGCATTCCTAGTATCAAATGTTCCATTCTATCGCAAATTAGATAATAGTGAGGCACACGAACTGTGCAAACGCCATGTCAGATTTGTCGCTGAACGATGCCCCGCCCGTGCCGATTCCACTGAAATACTCTGAAAGTTGCTCCCGGCTGGTCGATTCTTTATCAATGTCGTCGTGTAACTTCCACACGTTGGTACTCTGACCACAGTCGTCAGTGAGAGGATGCAGTATATGAATGGTGATCAATACATTCGGGCCAAATTTGTTAGAAGTACCATCGATGGATACGGCGAGGTTCCTTGTGTTCTCTTTTTTCCGGGAATTGCACTGAGTGCATCCAGGGGACGCAGTCCGGGGAGATGACCCACTCGTCGGCGGAGGACTGTCCTCGAGACAAAGCGAAGGGATATCGTTCCCCATGGCTAAGAGAAACGCTGGTATACAGTGAGCAGCTGAGTAGGGCGAGGTCTTTGGACTTGGATACAGCAGGCATGCAAGCTCAAATATCGTTGGAGCCCGCAGTATAGGGTTGCAAACGATACACCTCATCGACATCTCTGTACTCATGACCTGCCGGCTGCAAGGTTCAATATCAAGGAATGAACTAGCTGTGTCACACACGTCTGGTTAATATACAGCTATCGACCAATGAGATGGAAGTTTGGAAATCTTGTGTTGATCTTGAGGCCTGGATGGTGGCGCTTGGCCTTCGATTGAAGGAGGCAAGGGATCTCTGAATCTAAAACCTTGTGCTGATCAGGCAATCGATGTGTTTTGAATCAGAAAGTGGGAAGCGAACTTGAATAGAAGGAAACCCACTAGCATTATTGAGTTATCCGCAGCAAGGTTCTGACGCCCAGTGGGAGACCCGTGCGGTGTGCGGTGATTACTGCACGAGTAGTAGGCGAGCAGCCAGGACAATATCCAATAGGCTTTTTAAAAAAAGCAGGCGCAGGCATAACTCGGAATCCGAGTCACACTGTGACTCGATTCCTAAAGGCTGGATTCGAAAGCCAGTTTGTCCAGAACCGGTTACAGGTCCGGCTCGTCCGAGTTCGTTTGCTTAGATAATGTCCCCATAGATATGGCCGTGGAATTTCCTTGGCAGTGACTACGCATCGTTCTTGCTCATGGACATTCTTGACTCATCTTCAAAGCTTATATGATACCTCACCCTCGCCAACTCCTTCTAGGCCTGTTCGCAGAAGTGCATTCACGTATGTTTTCTGTCTCCGTCTGAGAACTACACATTTCCGCCCGTAGACCTCCGCTACTATATCGTTACGACACCGGTACATATCCACTCCTGCCACTCTTCCGCGCCGTATGGATGACCGAAGGCAGAGGAAGCGTCAACTACTATCACGCCGCGAGTTGGTTAATGGGTATCGCGGGCGGGATGGGCGTGGAGGACACCTGTTTTACCGGTCTGAGGATTTTAGGGACTCCCCGAAGGCGGGACAGATTATGGGCATTCTAATATGTATACATCACTCTCGACGGCTGCTAGAGCAAGCACGGGGTATTGGTTGCTCCGAGTCTATGCAGACTCCATACAAACTATTCGAATAATTAACCCGATTCCAGTGACGGGTTATACCCCATTTTCCTGAGGGTTTGTTATCTCGACACCTTGTGTCTGCATAGACTCCAAATGGATAACCTCGAATAAGATCTAAACTAAACTCACTCACCAGACCTGGAGAGTGACAGTCGCTTTCCAATCCACCATCTTGGGAAGGCATTGTTTCGTCAACTTGAGAGTTTTCGTTCGCTTGTCCACCTGAAGGACCTTTACCGTCATGTCGACCTTCGGCGCTCTCCCCTTGATGCGTTGCCGGGTTAGTCTCACCTCTGTGCTCGCCCTTGTCAGCGAGGCACCGCAAGGCACGTCTATCCCGATAGTGCGATACCACCCGTTTGAAGAAACTAGATATACATTACTTCAGTCATCACCACACTCACAAGGTGGCTCTCTAACACGCACCTGTACACCCGGGCAGATGCATGTATCGGCGTATACACAACCGCAGCGAGGACCACCAGTACTGGGACGCCGAGCAAAGCTGAAAGGACAGTTACCACATCTTCTGATCGACTGCGGAGCAGCGTCACAAGGCGGTTCCAATGCTGAATGTGCGGCGGCAGGGCGTCTTCGAGCGACATGAGACCTTGTTCGAACGGTCCGTCGTCGACGGCCATGATCATCTTGTAGAACATGTTGATCACATTGACTGAAACGATACATATGTATCAGTAGTTTCGCATCCGCGTACGAAGCAGTAGATTACCTCGCTTTGGAGTGCTGATGCGCCACGCCGGCGTATCCTTCTTATCGACGAGCGCTCCAGACAGAAACAAATATCTCATATGGCCGTACTGCATTATCCCGCGCATGCGGTCCCGTAATGTCTCTAGAGTAACACGCCTCATCAGTTGCAATGTTCTTGCAAGACGGCGGGTAAGGCTTGCCATTCTGCGCCAAGATACGCAGCGCACATGCAGGTCCTATTATCCATGAAGGTTGCCTGGGCGGCGCGTCATGTGAGGTAGTTGAAAAAGTGCCCATAGACCCATCTTGCGCTTCATCTTCACAAAGGGTCGTTCGGCTGCCCGCTGCCTGTGTCGGCTGGATTGGCCGATAACCGGCCGGAAGAAGCATCTCGACGATTTCGTGTATCCGGGGGCTGATAGCAGCTACACCATGTT
>JBBPJP010000877.1:0-13486 GCA_038088775.1 Boletus barrowsii | reverse complement strand
AAGAGTACAAAGTGCTTCATCTACAATGTGCCCTGTACAGCCTTAAACAAGCTGGACTGGCCTGGTGTGATACTCTCAATAAGTCCATTAAAGACCTCAGCTTCAAATGTCTGAAGTCCGACACTGAAAGGCACCAATGTAGTGGTTGTCATAGTCTATGTTGATGATGCCCTATTCTGTTATCCTGACAAAGCCATAGTTGTTGAGGTAAAAGCTACATTTATGCACAAGTGGGAATGTAGAGACCTAGGCCCTGCAAAGGAATTTCTACACATGAGAATCTACCAGACTAGCAGCAAGATCATGATTAATCAGTATGCCTACCTAGAAAAAGTCCTTGAGCAATTCAGAATGCAGAATGCCAGAGTTGCTCCCACTCCCCTTCCACAGGGATATTACCCTGTTGACTACAATGGTCCAGTTGACCCAGAACTGCAATCTTGCTTCCAACAAGTTGTTACAGTTTATGAAGGGGGTACACTTTTTCACTATACTTTTGTTCACTTGTCTTTCAGACTCATTCTCTAACCGTACACAGTTGTATTTGTAGCAGAGTCATCCTCTGCATTACCAGACGATACCTTATATAGACTTCCTTTCCATTCCTGCCACAGTTGTCTTATTCAGACTTCACTGCCTGTGGCATAGCCTCATTTCTTGACTCGCTTTGACTCATATGCTGTGCATATTCATGACTCACGATGACTTTGCCTGCTGTGCATTCGAGTCATATTAGAAGGGGCCTACCATATATAAAGACTCACTTTTGCCCACATGTATTTCCCTCTAAGCTAGTTCTATGCAATATCAGCATTGTTTCTAGTGACTGCCAAGTCTAGTGAGCCTAATCCAAGGTACCTAGATAGGTGAGACCAGCTTAGGCTTTGCATTGTCTCAAAGCTCGGCAATTGGAACATCTGGACTCCTCATACTACTTGTCAACCCTCATCCCTCTTGCTTTCGTTCTTCTAAGTATTGTGGCACGCTATGTAACTACTACGCTGTGCGTTACACAAGTGATTGGATCCTTGTTGTATATCACACTAGGAACTAGACCAGATATAGCTTACACTGTAACCACTCTATCTCAGCATGCTGCCAAACCCTCATCAGAGCACCTTGACAAGGCACTTTATATATGCTGGTATCTTCATGGTACCTGCTATTATTCCCTTATTTTCGATGGAGCATCTCAGGCTGGCATAATAGCATATACTGATTCTGACTGGGCATCTGATCCTAACACCTGTTGCTCCCAGACTGGCTGGTTTATTAAATTAGCCAACTACATCTTCAGCTGGCAGTCACACCAACAATAGCCCATTGCCTATTCTTCTACTGAAGCTGAATACATTGCATTATCTGATTGTAGCAAACAGGTGGTATGGTTGCATTCCTTGATGGAAGAGCTTGGATACAAGTTATGCCCAATATCCATTTGTGGTGATAACCAATTATCTATATTCATGGGATTGAACCCTGTGACTGAAAAACGTAACAAGCATGTGGACATCAAATGACATGGTATTAGGGAATTTATCCATGATGGATTAGTAGCACTATTCTTTGTTGAAGGGGCACATCATCCCACTGACATGTTCACTAAAAACCTTGAACACATCAAGCTTGATCAGTTCAGATCACAACTCGGGCTAGTCTTCTATAACCAACCCATAGCACCTTGATTGAGTGCTCTCTTTGCTTATGTGCCTTACACTGGCAGCTTAGCGAGGGGGAGTGTTGATTAAGCACCATGTAGTAGCTCCCAATGCTACCATAACTGCGGTCCCAGCCTTGCCCTCTTCTGCTCCAACATCCCCCATCTCCAGTATCTCAACTGTGTGAGTGAAACTGCCTTCCCCTCCATGCCATGGCTCTAATATGTTATGGAATAACCTTGCTGCCCTTCCTGGGTCAAACACTCCCTCAACTCTAGCATGCCTGCCATCCTCCATCAATCTGTGCCCAAACATGTCTACCAGGTCATTGCAGTGTTATCTAGAGTAGACCCCCCCTTTACATTGGTTTTGACTCCAATGACAATCTTACCTTCACATTCAACTCTCCCCTGGATTTAGTTGTCATCTTTTTCCATCTCCCAGGTAACCTGCAGTGGACCATATCTGACATCATACATGTGCTGGTGCCTCCCCTTGGCTTCTAGTTCCTTAATTGTGGCACTGGTATTTCTACTTATTCCTCCACCCACTTATACACACCCCTGAGCCTCATGCATCTCATTTTCCTTCTCTTCTTATTTCCCTGCTAGTTCATGGACCACCTGTTTTCCCAATAACCCCTTCTTACATTTAGGACTTTATTCCAGTCCACTTCAGCCCCACACAGGCTGTGCTCACATCCCCAAGCTGATATTAATATTATATTCTCCACAATGTTGCAAGACCCAGTAGTAGTGATATTACATGGATCTACTGTCTGACATGGGCTATGCCTGCTGGACAATAAACACAGATTTAAAAAAAAATCTTAATGACTTGGCTCCAGGAATCCCATGGATACCTCAATTCCAAGGATCAACTCACATCAGATATTTCAATCATACAATGGTAGGGGCTCAATCCTACTAGATATCTGGTGTGAAGCTCCTTGGCTCATGACTACCTTTCAATTATGGTCATGTTCATGTTCAGTGAACATGCATTCTCATCATCCACAATCACAATCAACAAGTGACAGAATTACCTTGCTGGCAATATTGTTGAAGCATTTCAATGTCTCAAGTACTTTATCTAACAAGATTTACTAACCATGAACCACAGGATCCCTCAGTACTATTAGAATATGGGAATGAGGAAGCTGTTTTGTTTGAGTCAGAAGTACAAGTATATAGTCCTAGGTAACTCTAATAATAGTGATGTTGCTATGGTGAGCATTGAGTAACTATAGTCTAACCTATAATCTCTCTCAACTTGCTGTGTAGCTACATAGTACCCTTGGTATATAACCAGGTGTTGGTTTGTTGAGATGGACACTGGAGATAGACATTAATGGTAGATATTAGGGTTGGACACTAGAGATGGACACAAGAGATGGACATTAGAGATGGACACTAGAGATGGACATTAGAGATGGACACTAGAGATGGACACTAGAGATGGACATTAGAGATGGATACTAGTGATGGACAGTAGAGATGGACAGTAGAGATGGACATTAGAGATGGATACTAGTGATGGACACTAGTGAAGGACAGTAGAGATGGACACTAGAGATGGACATCAGGTGGATAAACTCTAAGTTACACTAGTTTATTAGTGACAGACACTAGGTGGACACTGGATGGACATTAGGGATGGACAGCTGGACATCTCCAGGAGTGCAGATGATGACTCCTATCCATAGGTAGACGTAAGGCCAGAGTCTAGAAAAGTAGCGTAGTCATTTTCCTAGTTTTTTGCGTTTTGGTGAGCGGGGGTGGGAGTGGGGGGTGCGTCGGTCGGTAGTCAAAGCGTAGTGAGTGTAGCGTAGCGTTTGGGGAAGGTCAGGGTCTCCTGGGGATTGACTTGCGTTTCCCTTGATTTTGCGTTTTTTCGGTAGTCCTGTCTTGCTTTACTACGCTTTTTTCCTAGTACACGTACACTTTGTTTCCTTGTCTTTGGTGTGTTACCCCCCAACTTTTCCTTTACAACCCTGTGTCTACAGTAGTCATTTTCCTTGCTTATGTAATCATTCCCTCTAGCTTATTCACCCTTTACTCAACTTTCTGTTGAATTACATTTGAATGGATAGTGTAAGTATACTATGACTCTCTAGCCATTCTTATGACAATCGATTTCCTTTCCTTTTTTGCCCTTGTCTCCTTGCCATATCTGCACTCACATAGTCATCCTCATTCTCTTGCCATTCTCTTTCTGCACGCTTTCTCCCTGCTTCTCTAGTAATGCCACTTCCTCCCTCCTGTATCCCATCCATGTCTCCATGAGTTGGTGTAGGTCTCTTCTTCACATACTCATTCTTTGCTAGCAGTTCTGCAGTCTTGCTTCCCATCATATGTTGTACCACATCATAACCACCATAATTGCTGTCCTTCTTGATTCGTTCCATCACATTGGCATATAAGACATTGATCTCCTCATCACTGAGTGGTCCAATGTCCATTCCCCACTGTGCGGAATTGAATCCTCTCTCCTTTTTTACCTTTGCTAGTCCAAGCCTACAGAGCAAGAATGATGTGATTCCTTTCATACCTTTATAATAGCGCACAGATTCAGTTAGTCAGCATATCACTCAATAGTATGTGTGATGTATAGACTTACTATTCTTTGCAACCCATTTCTTGTTGCTGGTACCTTTGCTCTTGTCTCTTTGCCGCTGCAAGATGGGTGATTGCTCTTCATACATGCAGATGATGTATAGTGTCACCATCCTGATGTAAATCGGGGCATCATTTACTCCCCTTTTTCGACTTTCCCTAGATACCCAGTCGAGGTTTCGAATGACCGTGGTATATTCCGATCGATCACTCTTGGAACCTGCCAACATTTGCTCCTTGCAAGCAAAAACCTGCGGTAATAATCCAGCACATACTAACCCAGCAATTAATGCAAGTTGATGGATTGGCTTTGATGGATCGTATGCATTCGATGCAAAATTGTAAGCCTCCACAATGTAATCTTCGCCGCTCGCATCATCGAATCCTTGGTCCAAAATCTCGTGTGGTGCAATAGACTTATGTAGCACCGTATGGAAGGCATTCAGCTTGACCTTTAGTGCTGACCACTCTCCACGGCTGTCCTGAACGATGATGTTCTGTGATGTACGACGTGCGATCGCAGCGGGCGTGTTGTTGTGAGCACGAATTGCTGCCGATGTAGGTGGTCCTCTTGCATTTTTTGCCCCCAGGCTCATCCACACATCATGAACAACACGCGTGGACGGAGCACCTCGGCGACCTGCAACGGGAGGCAGTGACCATGGGACTTGGTTGATTTTGAGAGTATGGCATGCGGTGGCAAGGGCATCCTGGATGACCTGTTCAAGGTCCTTTTCTGAGTAGTTCCCTTGTTGGGAAGCGAAGGTCTTGACTTCTCGTATCGCAGCACGGGTGACATGGATGAACTGCCCACCGTTAATGAAGGGTGGCTTGCAACGCGGATTCGGTGTGTTGCAATGTGTAATGATATCTTCGACGAACTTCGACAGGCTTATCGAAGATGGGTTCGTCGCTTTGAGTTCCATCACACCCTCTATTGGTTTGACAACGGCCTCAATGAGTGCTGGATGTGTATCTGGGTCAAGCGATAGTGGATGGGTAGACTTGAACCAACGAAGGAGTGCCTGCTTCCGTGACACGGCAGCGGCCGACTCGAGACCACCCTGGTCGATTATCGGGTTTATTTCTTGGAGAACTGCATCCTTGACGAGTGTTCTCACGTCGTTGATGAGGCATTGGAGGGCAATCTCGGCAGCATACGAGGCGCATTGATGAACGAGATTGGTTTCTGCATTGTTCCCGTCTTGTAGTGGTACATATTTCATCGCCAGCTTGATCGCAAATGATGCCAGATAACTCTGTTCACAAAATGTTGATTAGCCAATCATGGTCTTTGATATATTATCGGTATATGTCAAACGATGTGCAGTGTCGCATGCCATTACATGTGTGGTACCAAACTGTATGCGTGAAAGGTTTGGTGAAACGATGAACGCACGTACCGCGCATTTCAGAGGGGTCCTGAAATGCGCGGTAGCATCGTATGTATGCACAGGTAGCTGGTAAAACCATGGATGTACGTACCGCGCATTTCAGAGGGGTCCTGGAATGCGCGATACCTACGTCTTTCACCATACCTTTCATGCATACGAGTTGCAGCGACACTGTTCGTCGTCATTCATACGGACGGGAAACTACTCACCAAAAAATGGGCTTTTCCATACGTCAGCTCTTGTGATCGTTGTGATGCTGTGAGTGGCATGCGTGTCACGGGGTGCATAGGCCACTTTTCACGTCGAATCGTCACGAGTCCAGATGACAGGGAGCCTCCCTGAATGAATGAACTGGAGATGCATGGAAGTCCGTCGGTCACCACCGAAAGGCTTAGCCAGGCACGGTCCATCAGCATCCTGGTTAGGACTCGGGCACTCCCCGTGTGTGCATAGTTGAGAGCACGCTCCAGCATCGCCACCATCTCTAGGTCGAATGGGTCGACGACATAACCTTCCTTCAATGTACCCTCATGTTTTTTCCACAATATCTCGAGAAGACATGTGAGAGGAAATGTCGCACATCGGAAAAGATCTGGAACGACCTGATCATGACAGGAACACACAAAATCAGTGGCCCTTTTCTTGAAGAAAAGGTAGGTGACTGACCTCCTTCTTCAAGACGACACAAGCACCCTTGATGACAGAGAGTACGGAGGGGTGACACCAAGAACGAGTCAATGGCATGACCACCTCTGCATAGATGATGCTGTGACGACACAACGATGGCAATGATCAGCAGTGATTCGTCACGAACACATAAGGTTAACATCAGACTCACTCTCCACTCCGCTTTTGACGAGGGAGATGTTGCACGTCGAGACAATAAGTGTTCTCGAACCGCATGCATTGCGGTTGCCCGGGTGCTGCAACCTTTTCAGAACAGCGTACATGGGGTAGATCACCTCGACAACGATCGAGGTTTCTTTGCCAGCGATTCTTCGTAGGCAGCGAGGTGGCAGTCGTGCCTGCCAGGGATGTGGTGACGAGTCCAAGTTGAACTTCATGAAACTTTGCAGCATCCCGAACGCGGTGTGAGATAGCATTATATATTTGAGAACACACGGCATGCAGAATGGGAGGACGATCCGGCATGTCCTCCATGTCAACGTCCATGCCATCATCCTCCACCTCCACCTCGTCGAAGCCTTCTTCCTCATGTTCACCATCCGAGTATAGTCCAGGCTCTGCTGGACCATGTTCAGGTTGACGACGAATGCGCTGGAGACGTCGTCGTACACGATGTACACCAACGCCAGCTGGGCCTTGTTGCTCTGCGATGCCTCGCAACTTGGCATCTATGAGGTTCATGCGACGTCCGAAGGACGTGATAACACCATCTGCCTGCACGTTGCCAAGGTGACGCGTGAAAGCGAGGGGATATACGGTATACTTGGTGTTGTTTCGTACGTGTCCGAAATCGTCCACGTTGGTTTGGAAGAGCGTGTGTGCGAGTGAAAGGTCCATCAGCGCGCCCGTCGACTGGTGGGAGATGATTTTCTGACGAATGATACGAAAACCATCCTTGTCGTAAGCGTGCAGCATGAGGCCAAAGTCGTTCTCGACCGGATATCTCATAAGGTCGATAGGGTGGCGGACGGCGGGATCATGGCTGTCGTATGCGACAGGGTGTTGTGCTGCGACCTGTGCTCTCGGAAGATCTTCCCACTCTGCTACATCGAGGAAGCTACGGAAATAAGCATGATCAATCGAGGTCTGAGACGACGAGCAAGGCACTGACCTGATGTGTGATGCGACGGAAAACGTGAAGTGCTTGATGTGCTCATAGGAGTGATCTCGCTTCCAAGACAGTCTCTCGCGCGAAATAAATTGAGGATGGAGGATGTTCTGGTTCTGTCCGTACCGCATCGTGATAGCGACGGGGGTGTTGTCCAGAAGAAAGCGATCGGTCTTCCATGATGCAGGTGCCTGCCTGACCCAATTGGCCCAATGGTCGACAAAGTGCTGGTGAAGGACCTCGAGGTCTATGATACGAAGATTGAACTCCCTGGACGCCTCGCCGTGTCTGTGACTGTAGCAATGATCATGTTAGGGTCTGAGCGCAACCGACGAGCGAAGGGGACTCACAAGATATCCGTGGCATCATTGACGTCGCGTCTGGTGAGCGTCTGAGGGTATCGTTGTCTACACGAGAAGTCCCTGAATTGCATCGCATCGAAAGCGTGGGCAAAAAACATGACAAGCATAAGAGAATGTTTGTGAGACATGGCGCTTGTGACGTTGGGTAGACGTGGCCACACGCCAGTCGCATTGAAGGGATGGTCTGGAACAAGCCATTCGTTGGGTGCCATCGCGATCCACACTTGCTCTTCCTTTCTGGTGCCGACACACATCAAGCGACCATGATGGTCGAATGGAAGGTGAGTGGCCTTGCTGTCCGGCCAGAGTCGGTGGATGCCAGAGAAGTTTATCCTGCAACTCCACGTGTGGTCTACACGGTCGTAGGGAAGGGCGGCGTCGAGTCCACGACGATCGCCGACATACATGACGAGGTCGAGGAAATGTGGGCCAACGGAAGGGACGATCCCCGGTTCAGAGGTGTCCACGATGACGTTCGGATCGAGTTCGAGGCGATGACGTCCAGATAAGAGTCGCATCGCGCCGACGACGTCTTTTCTTTGGTACAGGCGTCGGAGACTGCTGAAGGACGTGTTGGCGATGGGAGAATCGTGGAAAAGGGTGATGTGTTGAGCTCTCGTGAGGTCCGTGCCGTGGTCAAACATCGCAGCCTCGACGTCACGCTGCTGTGGTGCATCGTTTGCAGACAGACGGATGGGAACCTCGGTGGCATTGTAGGGTGCGTCGTGATCGCCGTCGTCGACGAGCAGATCGTCGTCGCTGACGTCTTCTCTAAATGGCAGTGGTAAACGTTGGATGAATTTCGACTGGAACTGAGCAACACCGTCGCTACGAACTCACCTGATGAGGATATCGTCGTCATCGACCTGAGACATGGAGTATCGGTGTGACGAGCAGGACAGAGATTCGGGTGTTGCGATGGGATGAAGTGAGTGCTGTTCACGGAGAATTGAGCGCAAGGTCTCAATGGGAGATAATGGACCGACGAGGATTCACCGGTTAGCACCCTGAACGACGACCCTTGGGGGACGAGATGGATTACCAACAAATCAATTGAATCGGCAGACCTGAGCCGAGGTGGTGAGATCCGACACGGAATGGGTGGTTCGTACTTACTCCGATTCGCCTTCTGCCAATGACCATCACCAGCGTTGTCCCGCGGATGGACAAACATTCGAGTCAAGACCGGTCGACCGTGGTACGCACCAGAGTACCAGATGACGAGCGAGCGGAATACAAATCGCCCATGGTCAAAGTCTAACGTGGGACAGCCGTCAGAACATGACGCCCAAAACTTTGCAAAACCTCACGAAGCTGGACGGCTGCAGTCACACGTACCAGCACGCGTTCGTAAGAAGACGTTGGCCGAATGGAGAGATGTCTAGATGCAATGTTGTGGTACAATGTCATCACTGATGCTGACGGTGAGATCGTTCTAGGCTGTTTCCGTCGTGTGCAAGCATACAAACACAGCGATCGTTCTCGATCGTTCTCGCAAACGAACTACACGGATACATAATACACATGCGTTGGTCTGACAACTACGATATCGTACATACAACGACCACGAGACCAAGCAACGACTGGCAGGATATGGTACATACAACGACCGCGAGGACGAGAAGGAGGGGAGCGACGGAATACAATACATGGTAATCTTCTACACGCCGTCACGCACCTCACGATTGGTAGATGGTTTCGTCGAGGGCGGCATGCTTGGAGGACGACGGAGCTGCGTTAGATCTGGAGCGCATGTTGTGGATGACGGAACTGGAGCTGCCCGTCTTCTCGATGTTGCTCATGGTCATGTCTGCGGCCTTCTGTCGTTTCAGGGCACGTTCTATCGTGGCATAGCGGTGTCAGAGTAGATTGATAATGGTGGAGTGTTCGAGGGATGTACTCACTGGACGATCTGGTAACAGAGGGTTTGTCGGAAGGGCGTGCGGTTGATTGACCGTCCTTCGAACCGCTAGAGGACACGGTAGTCGCGCGATCACGTTTTCGTGATTGTTTCAATGCCTGTGCACGATCTGGAGAAAGGATCAGTTGTGTGGGGAGGAGGGGTTTGGCCGTTGCCACAGGATCGTCATCGTCGTCTGCGAGAGTAGTGTATTCCTTGAGGGCATCCGCGATGTCGCCGAGTTCGCTGGAGTCGTCATGAAGTTCGAGTGACTCTTGGACGTCGTCGAGAACGGTGTGAGCGCGTCGTTTAGCCTCGGGAGTGTCGGGTACAAGAACTATGGTGGATACAAAGTCAGATACGAACGATGAAGAAGAATGACAGAGGAAGGGGATAAGGTTGATGTACGTGTGTGTGTACGGCGCATTCCAGAGGGGTCTAGGAATGCGCGGTACGGTGAACATGAGACGTATGGTACCGCGCATTCCAGAGGGGTCCTGAAATGCGCGGTACCACATGTGTTCGATCATGGTTACGAGGGGAATGATACATGATTATAAAACGAAAGGTAGAACTCACCGATGGCGCTGGACTGACTCAACATGTATGCTGGACCCTTGGGAGGTATGCCTTGAGAAAGAAACACCCCGTCTTCGGTGCAGGGGAGATCGTCCAGCATGGATATGTCCAACGTGGGCCCATCGTCGACGTGATCACCAGACTGTAAGTGAACACGTTGTGAGCGTGACAAGTCGTGTGAGATGGGCGTGGGACAGATACCGTGACATCGTTACCCTCGTTGTCGAGGGCTTCGCTGGGCGGTGGGCCATCGCCTGTGGATCCATCCGCAGCGTTGTCGTCCTCGCCATCCTCGCCATCCTCACCATCCTCGTCCCCTTCATCCTTGTCCTCGTCCCCAGGAACGGAACTCTCTTCATCGTCCTCGTCTGCCTTGACACGATCGACTTTGCCACCCTCTCCCACCACCTCCTTCTCGACGTACTCGTCTCTCTCGAACTTGAAGGTGGGCTTGTCTTTACCCTTATCGGCTCGCTTGGCTCTGACTGACAGCCACAGCGAATACTTTCTCCCCAGCTCCTGGATGTGCCAAACGGTTTCACCCTTTGTCATCACGTCCTGGACAGGGTGAACGTTCGATGCGCCCATGAAGAACTCGTCGTCGGCGTCAGGCTCAGAGAAGTCGTCAGATCGAAACTTGATGCGAAGCCGCTGACCAGGTTTCATCGCATCGGCAGGATCGAACTCGGACGTACGTGTTTCTTGCGTACGCTGGCGGTATGCATTGAGGTTGAGGGCCTGCGTGGTCGGTCATACGTGCTCGAAGGTAAGCTGGCGAAGTAGATGGTGTCTGTCACTCACTTTGGACAGGTTGTATAGGGCTTCTGCGACGTTTTCGTCGAGGTGGGGGTTGTCACGCGCGTTCAAGCGACTTGTCGGATCGTGCCACGCCACCCGTAAGCTCTGAACCGAATTGATGACCTTTTGAACCTCACGCTGCTGTTCTGCTAGGGCTGTCCCTCTTTGCAAACGTGAGAGCTCGTGTTCGACAACGTGCAACGTGACCTGAAAACCGGGAGGCATCACCATATACAAACCGTCCGCCCAGGTAATGTACCCTTTGGGAGGTAATCGTCCCTCGGTCAAAACACCCTCGGCGGTCGTTTTCGCATCTCGCGAGGCTGAACCGAGTACGTCCTTCAACGTCGTTTGATAGAGCTCACTCGTTTGTGCAGCATCTTTCTTGATCAACATCTCCACCACATTCAACTCCACGCGTATGCGCAACGTTGTTGCCCCACCCGATGGATTACAGCCCAGCATCTCTGGGCGATACGAGTTGATAGCACTCGACTCGGCGATGGATGCCGCTGCAAAGGTACGCATGACACGGGCGCGCGACTGATGTGGAATGTTCTTCCACTCCCAGGTCCCCCAGTCAATGAGAGCGAGACCACGTGTGCCCAACAACGACCGGTCCTTGGTCAGACGGGACACTTTCTTCCATGGATCGCTGAACTGTGGGGGAGAGCGTGTGAAGTCGAGAGGTAAGGCATTCTTTTGTCTACCGTCCTCCTTGCTGCTGAATAGGGTCATGTACGTCTCAGACCATTCGGTATGCTTCGAGAGAAGGGCACGATGTTTGTTCATCATGATCTCGTGCTCATCGTGAGCGCGGGCCTTCTTGTCACCACCGCTGGAGTCGGTATCGCTCAGCTGGTCGCTGTCAAGCGACTCATCATCCTTGCCGTCGACTATGGTGTCATCATCGTCGGGTTCGTCGTCATCGTCGTCCTCGTCCTCGTCCTCGTCCTTTTTTCTCTTCTTGTCCTTACTCTTCCCCTTCACGACCTCTTTTTCTTTTCCTTTCCCCTTCTTGGTCGTCGTCGTCGTCGTCTTCCTTCCACCCGACGCTCCCGTCTTTCCCATCGTAGCGCCAACGCGGGACACCTTCAATGCTGACGTGGCTTCGTTTAGCTCTTTCGTCGCGCTCCCTCCTGAATTCACGCCGAAGATCGACAAGAGTTTCTTCTGGACGGTGATCCTCTTTGGAACGGTGAGTTCTTGGAGTTGAATCTGCATGTTGACAAACGACCCGTATTCATTCCAGATCATGAACACGATCTGTGTAGAAAACGTGAGTCGCCCGTGTATGAGTGTTGACTGATCGACGTACCCGTTTCATGACCGCGGTGCGCTTAGCCTCGATTATGTCACGATGGCATAGGATCGCTCTGACCATCGCGGCGCTAGCAGATCCAGGGGACCAATACTTTCCGATGACGGGAACCATATCTATCATCGGCTCCCACCAACGGGAGAACTATGATCGAAACTGTCAGTATTCGATCTGATCCGAGGTAGGTGTATCGCGCATTCCAGAACCCCTCTGGAATGCGCGGTAGGCATGTGGTCCGGACATGGTGGTACCGCGCATTTCCGTACCCCCTTGGAATGCGCGGTATGTAGGTGCTTCGAACGTGGTGGTACTGCGCATTTCAGTACCCCCATGGAATGCATGGTGTCGGGTACCACACCATCGTCCGTGACAAACCAATGGAATGTCGTATACGATGTACTACGTACCTCTTGTACGGCGTCGCTGACAATCTCGATATGTTTCACCATATGGTCGTACACCCTGCGAGACATGAACGGCAGGATATGGAGGGCCTTCTCTCCCAGAGTCGTGTCGATGAGCCAGCGAACGATCTTGATCTTCGGGATGGAGAACTGTAAGCACGTTATCACGTACACCTCCTCTTCTGTCGTCGCATCCTGGACGCTAGTGATCGTTTCGATCACCTTCGGTATCTGTATCACAAGTTCGTCCATGTAGTCCTTTACACCGTTTTTCCACCGATTCGACGTGTGATTACAGAATTGCAACTCGGCCTCCGATCGTCGCCCAAGGTGCTCCTCGAAGGCATCGTCCATGCATTGTCGGATCGCGTACACGGCCGATCTCGCCCCCTGGAGGCTAGCAGCCTCGTCCCTCATGTCTCGCCACAGACGGAGAAGCTCTACACGTGCGTCCTTCGCTTTCTTCTCGTTCTTTCCCTTCGTTACAGTGATAAGATGGTCGACCTCGTCTTCATCGATGACGAGATCGTTGAAGCACATGCAAGTGCTGTCCTCAAGACGTGCAACCATGTACGCGAGTATCTATCTCATTCGGTGAGCATGGATCTCATCGATCTCCATGAAACGATCGCACTCACTCCACCATTTGGACCCATCATC
>JBBPJP010000876.1:0-13491 GCA_038088775.1 Boletus barrowsii | reverse complement strand
CAGATATCAGCATTAACTTAAGCTAGCTGAATAGAATCCTCATACTGATAGGGGTAGAAAGCGCTCTCCCCAGGATGCCCAACGGTTGAGCGGGATTACGGCTAATGGGTAAACCCAAATCTTGTTCTTTGGCAATTCTTCTCCGTATTGCATTGACTTCCGTTTCTGGAAGACAAATCACCACAATCGTGATGATGGCAGCCCACGCAGCAATATACCCCCCATCAGCCAGCGCCAGTGCACGATATTACCGAGTAAGGATGATGGCACTGGACCAATCGTAGGTGCACCCTGGAGAACAACCGTGAATAGGGCTACGAGGGGACCACGCTCGTCAGGACTGAACATGTCCGCAAGAGTACCGCCATACAAGGCGAAAACAGCAGACCCGATTAAACCTGCCAATGCACGACAACTTAACAAGGAGATCGGAGACAGCGCAGCAGCCAGGGAGAAGATTACGACAGTTAAGTGTCCACCGATGATCAACTGGGAAGTGACTTACAAACGAAGCCTACAGATGCACCAATGTATACGGGTTGACGACCATAAAGCTCACTCAAGGGACCACCGATCAGAGGCCCAAAATTTGAACCCTGACAGGGTAGTGTCAGGTGGGGAATGGCCTCAACAACGCAGACACATACGAAGTTAAAAAGGCCGACACCAAGTGTGGCAATGAAGTTTGTTGTGTGGAGGTGCTCTTGGATCTGCTGCTGCATGCCTGACTGTACCCAAGTGAGGCACAATCGTGAATCACAGATCAAGTCATCCGCTCACATAGAAGGTGACAATAACATCGCTGCAGAGCAGATCATAAGTTCTGGGATAGTACAAGAGAGAAATGGAACACTGACATGGGTGCGATCAAGTTCCATATCACAAGGGCGACCGTCCACCGCCGCCACTTGCTCCATTTCCGGGGATCATGCTCGCAGCTCGAAGGTCAACACGCACGATGGGACCTGGGACATGTATGTTGGCAAGTGCGTCGATGGATGAATTGCCACATTACTGGGTTGAGTTTTTATACTCGCCGATGTAAAATTGGTACTCGTGACCTGGAGCCCCTTGGAGTAAGGAGGCAAGCTGTGCCTCTGAAAATTTTCATCACTCAAGGAAAGGAGTCATTATAGAGCCTCTCACTCACGTACCAATACATTTTAACAGGACGAACGTAGAAGGATCCTGACCGGCAGTGACCGCGCGTGTGGAACGACGTAATCGGCTGCAGCATCGACCCTCTATACGCCAGGGTGTGCAGTATTCATTGGGATAGAAAAGGAGGTGAGCTTCCGAACTTCTGAAGGTGACAAACGTGAAACGAACGTTTGAGTCGGTTGAACTGTTTCGCCATCTTATCGGGTCAAGGTGCATCGTTGGTCATTACATAATACGGAGGTTCCTCTAATATTTGCCCAGGTTCCTGTTACCAGGTCGTTTTTTTTTTCCCGGGACACTACTGACACAAGATCTGGCACCTTGAACATTGACAGCGCCATAAGCGCCAGTAGCTATACGACGATACAGGGCAATGACCTCGCGTGACCTGTCAACGACCAGCATACTGACCACACCGGGGCTGTCAGTCGGGGACTTGCTTCTAATGTTATGAAAGACCGCTACAACTCGCTGCTGAACGTCGCACACTCTTCCTGAAATGATGGCGGATGATTAATTGCGAGGGATCCGTCAAGATCTGTTTTCTGGACCTGGGATGTCTTCGAGACCGACATCCATCGGGTTCTGTTATGCTCGCTGGCAGTTCAAACGCGTGCTACCGAGATCGTGTCGGAACTTACGAATAGATTAACTGTTATGGTCTGTAAACCGATTGTCTCATGGAAGTCACCAGGGGTCACCATGCTCAAGAGCCGCATGAACGGCTACTATCCTCACATGGTTGCCAACCTGGTTGGGTATCAAAGTCCAAGACTGACTGGGTCTGGAATCCAAGATCAACTAGTCATATATCCTACCAATATCTGGTGAACCGGCATAGGACATGAGATTAGCAGTTTCCATGGGGCTTTTAGAGCGCAGACTTGCATGATTGGGATGGGCCTTGGCACGTCACAATGGAAGAGAAGAAAGACGGCGCCACACGCCCATTCCGGCAATGGTGGTGGTGCGACCCCTCCTCAGACGCTGACATTGACGTCGTCACGGCCTTTTGGTTGTCTGGTAAAGTCTCTATTACCGAAGTCATAACTACTCAAGAAGTCCTGACGTCCGAGTCCACCGGTTTGGGTTCAAGAACAATGACACGTTTCCATACACGTTGCCGCCCGGCTTCATTTCCGGCGTCGCCTCGCAGTCTGTACATAATGGGTGCGGCACCCAATTGTGGTGGTTTCCACACCTTGCTTATCGTCTGGCAGGTTTCTAATTGTTCCGCAGCGTTGAGGTGCGCATCGTGGTCTCTCTTTCAGCCCCCACCAACAGGCATTCGTTTCTCCGTGTCCTAGTCCTCTCTTTTCTCCACAGGCCATCGACTTGGTCTTGGAATTTCATCCCTCAGTGTTCCGTCTTTTCTCGGTTCTCTCAACGCATCATCATCGGACGGCTTGGATCCGTCCCAGGACTTTTCCCCCTCCTCCTTGCCCATCCACACTCCTTTGGAAGTACCACGCGCACACCATCGACTTCGGATTCAGTGCCGATATCATTTCTCTCTGATAAACAAATCCTCCACATTTCAAGGACGTCTTTCTTGGTCCCAAGATGCTTGTTAACGCTGCCAACCTCGTCCTCCACATCGACATCCTCATCGCCGCCCTGGTTACCGTGTTCGCACTTTCAACGCTCCCGCGTGCCCTTGCGCGCTTTTCCTCCGCAGCCGAGTGGAGACATGGACATATTCTCCGCTCAATACGCCTTGGAAGCAGACGTCTCCGTGGACTGCGAACCAACCAAATCTCTAACCCGCGTTTACAGGACCAAGGGCCATTCAATGAAAAGCATCTATCGCCGCAATTCGCCTCTTCCTCCGGACATGAACATCTGCCAGACGGTGTCTTGTCTGAGGAGTCGCATACGTACTTTTCCCACACGAACCTCCTCCGGCATGGCTCTACGCGCACTTTGAGCCCAGTATCGAACCTTCCTCCACACGTCCGCGCATGGTCGTCGGTCCTTCCCCAGATAGGAGGCTTTTTACGATACCGGCTCGATGCCGGGTTCAGCGTGGGCCAGGCGCTCATACTAGGACTATATGCAATCATCCTCGTGTATGCGGCGTTCTTATCGAGCAATCCTTTTGAAGATCCGGCCCGGATGGCCTTTGTAGCCATGTCGCAGATTCCGATCGTGTATATACTTGGGACGAAGAATAACCTCGTAGGAATGTGCCTTGCGATGGGATACGAGAAAGTGAGTCCGAATCCGCTGACGGATAAGGAGTGCTCTTGTCATTTTGTACTGATCTTATGCACCCATTTGCGGAATCCGAGCAGCTCAATTACTTGCACCGCTTCGCGGGACTGATGCTCGTCGTGCTTTCAAACATTCATGCACTCGGTTATAGTGAATCTATCTTCGTTTTCGGTCAAGTACACAGTAAAACTGATTTTTCCATAGTTTATCGATGGACTTTTCAGGGTATATTCACTGCGATGATGCGAATCCCTGCAAACAGAATGGCACTTGTTGCCCTGGTTGCTTTAAATACTCTGTTCTTCTTTTCAACTTCGTTCTGGAGACGTAAAGCCTACAATATTTTCTTTGTGACACATGTAGTGTGTTTCATCACATTCCTTCCTGCGGTGAGTTCGCTGGCTTGGTGGTCATTGCCTGAACGGTGCCTCATAACGCACGAGCAGGTCTACGCGCATGAGCCGCTCACGCTGCGTTACATCCTCGCTGCTGCTGCTGCGTACGGTTTCGATCGCATCCTCCGCATCCTCAAAACACGCGTCTTCTATGCCCGCATACGACCCATTCCTGATCTCGCTGTTACGCGTATCGAGATTCCCGCGCTGAACGCGGGCTGGCGGGCGGGTCAACATGTCCGGATAAGTGTGCTATCGTCGGCAATGGGCCTTGTAGGCTGGGCGGAAGTGCACCCATTCACGATAGCAAGCGTGACGAAGACCCCAGAGGGCCTTGTATTGATGTGCAAGAATGTGGGGGGGTGGACGAACCGGTTGTACGAGATGGCAAAGGTTGCTGGGTATGGACGTGAAGCGGGCGACGAAAGTAGGACTGTTTCCGTCATGCTCGAAGGACCATATGGTGTGGCTTTTCCTCACTTCCCGGGTCGATGTTGGACTCACTTTAAGGAACGAATAGGTGGTTCGGGGCACTCTGTATTTGCGAGTTTTTCGGCCGCGATGTTTGTCGTTGGTGGCAGTGGCATCACGTTTGCACTCTCTGCAATCCAGGACCTTGTTCAAGTGAGTTGCATGCTTGCACATCATCGACTGAGTCTTGACAGCGAGTCCCAGAGAGATCATGAAGATTCGAGCAGGGTGAAGCTCATAGAACTTATTTGGTGTATTCAGGATCCTTGTACGTATCTTTTTTTCTTGAAAACTATTTTATACGTTGTGAGACAAAAGCTGATGAGGGGTGGGTGCCACGCAGGCGCGCTCATTCCGCTCATTCCACTCTTTAGCTCACTCATCCAACAAAGCACGCGTACGCCGCTTCGGATTACTGTGCATTACACTCGTGCAGCAGATACTCCACCTGCAAAGGACTCCCTACCTCCCGGATTGACACTCACTGCGGGGCGCCCCCGGATTGCCAAAGTACTGGACTCGGTGATTGCACGAGCGGTATCGTACGGATCAGGCGTGAAAGCATACATGAATATCACAGGTGTTGTCGTAGGGGCGTGTGGGCCCGTTGGGATTGGAGACGAAGTGGCGGAGGCCGTGTCTGCTGTGGATCCTGGAAGGAAATGGGCTGTCGGAGGGATCGAGATATATGAGGAGTGCGTTCTCTCAAACTTTTCTCTTCTACTGTTTGGCTAACAATGAAGCGTAGAACGTTCGGGTGGTAATTATCTTCATGTTCAGCACCGTGTATTGATAGAAATGGATCTGTTGTGTTTTTGGAGCCTAGAGAGGTGCTCCGTTTTTTTTTCTCTGGTGCTGTAACCTATTTGTATACCCGCTGGAAGTGGGCTATGGGCTAAAATTTGACGGACGTGGCAGACTATGTTTTTATCCTGAAACACTACTCTTTCTTTGCTATGCTATGTAGGTTTATCGACATGCGCAATTTGATACCCCCACGTACATCAACCGCATCTGCATGGATGGGGTTGTTTTCCATTACAACACTTGGTTTACAATGCAGAGACAGTTACGTGCTGACCATACGGAGCTTGTGCCATCCCTGAGCCTCTTGACGAACGTTCGTACCGGCCCTGTCACCTGTTCTGATGGTTAGCCTGATCAGTCTCCCGGCAACTTGTAAATGACGGAGATTAATATACATATCCCAGTCTGGCAGTCTCCTTTTCAATATTGTTGCTTGCAAATTGAAACTATGCGAATCTCTCACCATCTCCTGTGTCTCAAGCACGGCAATGGAATCCTCAACTAGGGGGCGGTTGGGAAAATCAGAAACAACTTTTGTAACATGTGAAGAACCACTGAACAGAGACACGCACTGTACTAGTACGACTTGTCTTGACTGACTCTACTGCTCCATTGATTCTGGATAAGATCTTGTGCTTCTGTGACGTCATCGGGCTGTTCTAACGAAAGTCGGCATTTCCCGGTTACGATCACAACGCTCAAAGTTGGCTCAAACGTTCAGAATGTTCAACGTTCATCTGCTCAGTAACGTATGTTACAATCTCTTCCGTATGTACATTCATCGCTGCCGAGTTACAACTAACGACAACTATGCCCGCCATCCCCAGTGAGAATGGTTTCGGAATCGCCAACGTGTGTGCCACCCGATGCAGCCTGTAGTACGTTTTGTACCTCCTATCGTCATCCAAGAATATGGTGCTTCCGGTGACACCTGACCGGGAATGCCACTCAGGACCGTCGGTGATCGCCTGTTCGGAACTTACTCTACCCGGTTACTGCGCCAAGCACCGCACACCCGGACGCGAACAACACCTCCCATGGTAGAAGAAGGAAAGTCTGATTGCGCCTCATCAGAGCGACATTTGCCGCTGAGCCCCGACGAATCAGAAAAATAGCGGTGTCTCCGTAATAGAGATCCATTCTCCTCGCGCATTTTGCGATTGGTCGCTCCACAACCAGGATCTACTAACCCATGCGGGAGAGCGTCTGGGGAGTACTTTTGCGGGGGTGCCCCGACCAAGGTATAAAGGTTTCGCGTTCGCCAACCGACCGACCATTCCTTTCCTTTCGACGCTTGGACTGTGTAGATGTCTCCAGTGCCTTCGTATGTGTTGAGCGGTGAACACGACCCTCATCAGTGGAGCAAGTGGCGGCGATGGGCCATTGCCTTCGTCATCTGGCATTCCATTGCACCTGTGTAAGTGCTCTGGCGCACACCAGGTTGCTGAGCTCTCATACCTGTTCTCTTTCCCCAGTGATCTTGCCGTAACATTTTACGTAAGGCGATTAACACGTCCGCAGGTGGATCGTGCTGATTATTAGACCTAGTCAGGGATTCAGCAGCAGATCCAAGATGATTTCCGCACGACGGAATCCATCGTCACCCTCGGCGTGGGCCTCTACAACTTTGCAAGTCGATGCACGCAGTGTTTACTTGCTCATGTAACATTTACATCAGGGAGCCATCTTCGGTCCGCTCATCGCCAGTCCGCTGAGTGAAATATACGGACGTCGGCCAGTCTACGTGACGTCGATGGTGGGATTCACCAGTCAGTGACTTGCATCCCCGTCATCTTGCGTGCGACTGACACGGCATAGTACTATCGCTGTGCACAGCGCTGTCTCCGTCCGTGTTCATTCTCCTCGTGTGTCGCGCACTCGCGGGTTTGATCGGTTCCGGAGTATTCTCCCTCTATGGCGGCTCACTGTCGGACATGTTCAATCCTCTTGAACGTGCGCCGCTCGTGGCCCTCTTTACTATCATGCTGCAGGGTGCACCCACCTTTGGTCCTGTGCCAGCCTCGCTCTTTGGCGCGTTTGTACCCTGGCGTTGGTTGATGGGGTTCATTACCGTCTGGGCTGCCCTCCTCGCGGGGCTTCTCGTGCTTCTCCCAGAGACAGAGCCCAACGCGATCCAGAAAAAGTTTGCAAAACAACATGGCATGCCGGTGATTCCCACTCGGGGTTCATCAAAGGATATGTCAAACATCTGGCGGGAAACGCTCTTCACGCCGATTAGTGAGTGTGCTATGAGTGGGGTGGATAGTCGAATTGACGGGGACGCTTTCAGCCATGCTTCTCCAAGAACCGATCGTGTCATGGACCACGCTCTATCACGCGTTCGTTTATGGGCTCTTCTTCCTACTTCTCGAGGTAATTGTTATTGCAAATTTTTTCTGGCATACGATGCTGATCTTCACTACAGGCGTACCCACATGTCTACGCGGCTCTCTATGGCATGTCCCGCCAAGAAACCGGTCTGGTCTTCCTGGCACCCTGGATCGGGAACCTCCTCGGTGTCCTTGTCTACTTTGTCTTCCTCAAGCCCCGTCTCCGAGCGCGCCGGCACCAGATCTTCTTTGAATCCTCTGGAAAACGCCAGATATCTCCCGAAGAGCGTCTTCCAGGGGTCGTCATCGCATCCCTCTTCACGCCTATCGGCATGCTCTGGTTCGCGCTGACCGCGCGGCCCGACATCCCCCGGCTCCTCCCCATCCTGTCAGGTATCCCCGTGGGGATAGGCATGACGCTGATGCAGCTCTCCCTGCTCAACTACTACATCGATCTGTACCCCACCCGATCTGCCTCGGTCGTCGCCGCCAACTGTGCCGTGCGGAACATTACGGCGACCGTGTTCCCGAGCGTGGCGGTGCCATTGTACCGCGCCCTTGGCATTTGCGGGGCGAGCCTCGCCTTGGCGTGTGTGAGCTGTATCGGGTTCCCGATGGCGTTGATCCTGTTGGCGTACGGGAAACGTCTGAGGGTGCAGAGTCGGTGGGCGGTGCAGGACGCTGTGGGGGTTCCCGGGCCGGTCGCGCCATTGTTGGGACCGTATGTCGTGCAGGGATACGGTGGTACGGTCACATCCAGTCGCACGTCTTGATTGGCGCTGTCTTTTTTGTCCTTTCCCTTGGGAAAGTAGAGATGTTTACGACCTTTTTTTTCACGAATGGATACGAAGGCTCACGACACACCCGTGATGATGTTTATATGCATGTGCTTGCTCGTGGAGGACGAAAGACGATGTACCAAAAAAAGGACAGGGTGAAAGATGGGTAAGAACGCCGAGCCTTTGGTTGTTGGTTGGAGTTGTTTTAAAACGCGTACCCCCCCGTGTCTAGCGCCCAAATGTCCATGTACATACCACTTTTTACTTTGACGCAATTCGTGAACGGAGTGGACATTCGCTCTTGCACGCGTGACGATATTGCACCTCGACGTATCGTTGACGAGAGAACGTGACGTCAACTCATTGTAAACACCAGTACCAACCGACTCGAACGCACGTTGTGCACTGACAGCAACCGAATCCGGGCCAGGTTGAGCTCTAAGTGCTGGGAGGTGTGGCAATAAGGATTTGAGAACTCCGACACGGTAAAAAGGGGCTTGTCTCACCCTCTCGTCCTCACATCATGTCCAGCATGCCCACCACCGACGAAACAGTCAGCGCCTTGCCCAGCACGGCTACTGCTGGACCGGGACCCACCACCGAGTCCCCACAGACGGACGTGTCCGTGGTTCCTAGGAGTACAGCCCCTATCCAACCAAAAGGGTGCACACACGTCCATCCCACCACCCCTTCACTCGACGCCCTGTCTCTCTCCATCCAGTCCATCGACCGACTCCAAAGCGACAACTGGCTCGCATGGAAAAACCGGGTATCCATCGTCCTCGAGCGCCACGGCCTCTTCCACCTCGTCACCGGCGCCGAACCCCCGCCACCGCCCGCCGCCGATAGCACCGACGCTGCCCGGGCATGCTGGCACGCCCGCGACCTCGCCGCCCAAGAGCTCCTCGTGCTCACCCTCTCCGACCACCAGCTCATGCACGTCCTCGGGTGCCACACCGCCGCGGCCATCTGGCGCGCCCTCGTCACGGTGCACGAACCCGAGACGTGGCTGTACGCCGCGCAAGCCGCACTCGCGCGGCGGCTGTACACGACGTGCATGGAGGAGGGCGCGGACGTGCCCATGCGTCTGGCGGAGATGATCGTGTGGCGGACGCGGCTCGCCGGGGCGGGCAGGACGGTCGGGGACGCTGCGTTTGCGGGGGTCGTGAGGGAGTCGTTGCCGCCGTCTTGGACGGTGTGGGTGGGGTGGGGCTTGCGTACGACGATGAGCGTTCCGGAGATCGTGGCTGCTGTGAACGGGGAATATAGGCGGCGCATGGCAGAAGCCGACGGCGCGGTACGGAAGGAGATCACGTACACGGTGGACTCTGTAACGGAGACACGCAAAAGCAAAGGCATTAGGAGGTCCAAGAAGTGCGACCTGTGCGGCGTGTTTGGGCATGCAGACAAGGAT
Organism: Boletus barrowsii; assembly: GCA_038088775.1. Taxonomy (NCBI): domain Eukaryota; kingdom Fungi; phylum Basidiomycota; class Agaricomycetes; order Boletales; family Boletaceae; genus Boletus; species Boletus barrowsii. The sequence continues at coordinate 3,920 of JBBPJP010000876.1, read as the reverse complement.
TGCTGGTATAACCCTGCGAACAGAGGCAAGGGGCGAGTGAACAAGCGCAGACGGGCAGTGAAGACACGCAAAAACGTTCAGCGAGCCAGCACGCCTGTGGAGACAATGGAATTGCCATGTCTGAACGAGTGGGACGACTCGGACTCGGGCTGAATCATTTGGACTGGTGCGTCGTCTTGCACTTGCCGCATTACCTTGCTCACCTCCTTGGCTCCGTCTCTAGGAGTTCCGACTAAGATGGATCAGAACGAAGGACTCTATTGTCTATGTCTATGCCAGATTATTCTAAATGATAAATACGTATTACATCCACCTCGGTCATATGGTGCACCGACGAGCTATACTAATCAACAGAGCAGTATCTTTCAAACCAGGAACACATCGAAGCCACCGGTGATCTTAATCACGACTCACGTCCCTGTAACAAGCGTGGTGTTAGCACGTATGCATCGGCAAAAGAGCGACGCCAAGTATCGGTGTTGAGTGGTCACCGATCGTCGGCGAGAATGCGCGCACAATTGCCTAGGAGCAAGCAGCGCCATGCTCTCCGCAGCTGCGACGGCCTTCGCCACCGCGCAGCAGCGTCGACAAGGTGGAGGTTCGGATGGGGGCAGGATTCTAGTGAATCCCGAGATTCAACAGGTCACTCACCGGCCAAAGAACTTGACTCGCATCCAATCACCAGTGACCAAGGCCCTATTCCGGAGCGAGAAGAGCGTGCTCAGATAGACACTTCTCCAGAACAAATATGTAGCCACGCCCCCACTGGCCCACTGAAACGACGTGGATGAGCGTTTGAGGGAACAAAGAGGTAGACGACAAACCTCTCGGCCGAATATGGGCAAATCAGCGATAGCCTTGTCAGAGCCAATGTAGCTGGGGAGCACCGTCAGTCGCGTGTGAGACGAGGTGCGATTCAAGCTTACGCCAAGGTCCCCTGATGACTGTATTGGAATGGGTTCAAACGCATCTTGCCCACCTGCTTCTTGAGTTTTTCGATGCGTTTCGTTGTCTCGTTGTCGAGCTGCTCTGCATCTTTTATGGACGCGAGGGCCGTGACCTGGTCTTCCAGCACGTCGCGTTTCGCGACCAACTTGAGGATACGCGCGAGATAGGCACCTTGCTGAGAAGCTACTTGTGCCGTTGGTGCATATGAAGTCGAGGTACAATCACCGATGGCAAAGATCGAGGGAGCACCGAGCATTCTAAGGTGGTCTGGCGTTGATGAGCACTGGAGTCTAGTGCAGGGGATGAAAAAAGACGTACCATCGACGGAGATGCCCCTCTTGTTGGTCTGGTGGTTTGGCAACTTGGCCATGAGATTTTTTGTAATGGATCGGCTAGTATTTCCGGCTGCCCATACGACGAGGCCACAGTCGACTTGTTGTTCTGGTGCATCTTTTGGCTTGAGGGTGACCGAGTTGGGACTGACGCCTTTGACCTGATTGATGTCAAGCGTGATCAAATAAGAAAGGAGGAGAGAGTACCATTGTTCCGGTCATGATATCAATTTTGCTCTCCTTGAAGGTTTTCACGGTGTATGCGATGAGCTCTTTGCTGAACATGGGAAGGACGCTGGGGAGTGCTTCTACGAGGGTGAGACGCATATAAGGATGAAGCTCTGGGTACCACGCCTTGAGGTCTTCCTAGTGTGGGTGAGCAAGATGGATGGATGGCAAGGGAGAAGACAGACCTCGAGGAAGTCGTGTAGTTCGCCTGCGACCTCGATACCTGTTGGACCACCGCCTACGACGACCTATGGACAAGGTAAGGGGCGACACGAAGAAGACGGAGAATGGACGTACCATGTGCAACAGGCGACGTTTTTCCTCCTCGCTGGTAGTAGGGAACGCTGCTGTTTCGACACAGTCCAAGAAGCGCCTTTGCATCTGAGAGTATGTGAGGAGGGAGAAGATGTGGGTTGTATGTACGGACCTGTTCTGCGTCTGCGATTTCCTTGAGGAAGCAAGCGTTTTCTTTTACGCCAGGGATGCCGAATGTCTGCGTCTCTGCACCGACAGCGTACACGAGATAGTCATAGTTTATGGTGCGGGTTGGGTCGACAGGACGGAGAGGGGACGAGTCTGGAAGGAGGTCAGAGGAAAAAGAGGCAAGAGACAAAGGTGAGTACCTGTAAAGGTGACGGTCTTGTTGATGGGCTGGAGAGGGATGAGTAGAGGGGGATGAGAGAAAAATGAGGACGTACGTCGACGTCTGTTGCTTCTGCTTCGATGACGGCGACTTCTCTGGCTTTGTGGCGAGCAATGAAACGGGTGGCTGTATGTGGGAGAGATGAGCGACATGCGGAACGAGGAGCAGGGACATACGCTGAAGGATGGACCGTGCGGCGAGAGTGCCGACTGCGACGGAGGGGAGGAGGGGGGTAAAGAGGAAAAAGTTCTTTGGGCTGATGACAATCTAAGCGCTGGGGTGAGACGGTGAGCAAGTCGAGGACCGAGACATACGGTGTTGTAATTTTCGGTGTCGAGATGCTTGAGAAGACTTGTTGCGCCCCAGCCGCTGCCGAGAACGACAAGAGTCTTTTTGGCAGGGTCGAAGGGGAGTTGTGGGCCCGGGTGACGTTCCCTGTGAGAGACGTAGTAGAGCGTGCCGGTCGCTGGGAAAGATGAGCTCGAGTGTGAGACCAGAGCTGAGAAACGAACCCGCGACGACAGAGACGAGCGAGACTCGTCCGACGACCTGAAAAAACCGGCGACGGGCGAGGAAAGACATGGCAGAAAAGAGAAACCCCGGATTCGAGTATAAATACGTCCCAGATTCGAATGATAGCCGTCGCAAAGATGCACATCCTCCACAAACACATCCACTGCGGTTTTCACCTCCACCAGCACATCGCACACACCCTCGTCACCGCTCTCCCCGCCTCCGCGTACGTCCTCGTCACCGACACCAACATCGCCCCGCTCTACCTCGATCTCTTCACCGACGCGTTCGACACCCACATCCGCGACGCCTTTCCAGATGCATCCACCGCACCCCGCTTCATCACCCATCTCATCCCCCCCGGAGAGACCTCCAAGTCGCGCGAGGGCAAGGCAGCCATCGAAGACTTTCTCCTAGCACAAAAGTGCACCCGCAACACCGTCCTCCTGGCCCTCGGCGGAGGCGTCATCGGCGATCTCGTCGGCTTCGTCGCCGCAACCTTGTGCGTGTCCGTGCCCTCCCTTCTCGCACCACCTGACCCTCCCCAGCATGCGCGGCGTGCGTGTCGTACAGATCCCCACCTCCCTTCTCGCCATGGTAGACTCCGCCATCGGAGGAAAGACCGCCATCGACACCCCCCTCGGAAAGAATCTCATCGGCGCTTTCTGGCAGCCAGAGTACATATTCATAGACGTCGCATTCCTCGCGTCCCTCCCAAAACGCGAGCTGGCAAACGGTCTCGCAGAGATCATCAAGGTTCGTGTCTCTTCCGCTCTCCCCGCTCTCTCTCACCGTCACACAGACCGCCGCCATCTGGGACGAAGACGCGTTTGCGCTCCTCGAATCGTCCTCTGGAACACTCCTCGACTCCCTCGGCGACATACGCGCACAATCCCTCTCCGATCTCGCTTCCCACCCACTCCTCTCCCTCATTCTCTCCTCCGTCAACACCAAGGCCACCATCGTCTCCTACGATCCAAAGGAAGCTCACCTCCGCAACCTCGTCAACTTTGGTCACACCATCGGCCATGCCATCGAAGCATTCCTCACCCCTTACCTTCTCCACGGAGAGTGCGTCGCTATCGGTATGGTCCTCGAAGCAGAAATCGCCCGGGGTCGTGGAAGGGAGACCGGCCTCGGTCAGGTTGGCGTCGGAAGACTTCGTCGTTGCATCGAGTCATACGGCCTTCCAACATCGTTCACACACCCCCTCGTCCTCCGCGCACAAGCTCAGGCTCGCGCCGCATCCGCTCCAG
>JBBPJP010000875.1:0-13504 GCA_038088775.1 Boletus barrowsii | reverse complement strand
CGCTCCGCCAATAGATATAACAAGGACTACGCGTCGACGCCCTCGCCGTCGCCCAGCTCCTCCTCCAACCCAATAGACATGGACCACTTGGCCACTCCCCCTACTCCTGCTCGTCCTGCCACTTGATGCTTCACATGCAACGAGTTAGGGCATATTCGTGCAGATTGCGGCCACTACATGTGTCCCCTCTGTCATACCACCGCTCCTGGCCATATCCAGGCCTTCTGTCCTCATCGCCAATGTCTCCTTTGTGGAGAAATGGGTCACTCGGACTCATTTTGCCCTATTCGCCGCAACCCTCTGGATGATGTGGACTTCACCGACTACGAAGTAAACGAGGGAGACGAAGGAGTGTAGGGGTCTCGCAGGTGCTTCGACCATACAACGGGGGTAATGTTACAGTCTACGAAGGGGGTAGTCATTTTCCCTCCACTTCTCTTTAACTCTTTCGCTCGCCTTTCCTAGTCTCGCTCTATCGTTACCATACATGGTTGTATTCGTAGTGGAGTCGTCCTCCACACTACCAGATACGTTCCCTTGATCTGTTTCTCTTTATGTCTCACACGGCGCCCCGCCCATACCCATTTAGTCTTTCATTCCGTTTCTGTCCGCAGTCGTTCCTTCAGACTTCTCACTGTGGACTGCGCCTTACTGCGCATCTCTTATATTTCATATTCATCCACAGTCGCTGCGGACTACGCTTTACTGTGTATGCTGCGCACCGCAGTATTATGACTCGTATGCTGCGCATACTTATCTCGCACGGACCAGGGGCCTACCGTATATATAGTCTTGTACTTCTCGCCTGTATTTTCCCTTAAGCTAGTTCTACGCAATATAGCGTTATTCTAGTGACCTTCGAGTCTAGTGAGCCTCTTCAGGTACCTAGATAGAAGAGACCTGCTGAGTCTTTGCATCGTCTCGAAGATAGGCCTCAGACCTCAGAGCTCCTCGTTCCTCTTCACTCTTTTGTCCTACGTTCTTCGACCCGTATCACAGCACGCTTCGTCACCCCTATGCTGTGTGTTACAGTAAGTTGTTTTTCCGTCAAATTTACATTACTGACTATGGTGATAGAACATATTCTGGAAAGTGCAAAACTCAGAACCAGAGGAAGCTGTCAGTTTTGACTGCTTGCACTTCCTACATGGTGGTCTTGGGGGCAAGCACATGCTCGAGGAGCTCAAAATAATCCTGAGGGCACTCGGACGGGATGCTTCGACGAGCGTGGAGGAGCGGTATGTGATTTCCCAGAATTGTACTATCGGTTCTTTGGCTGAACGGACAGATTTCAGTGTATCCAACTTTCCCAGGTGGCGTAATCTAGCCCACTTCGACACTATTATGCAGATCACTTTCTCGGACGGCAACAAACTGAGAGATCTCATGAAGGTTAGTTTCCCGATGGCATCACGTTCTTATCCGATGGGCTGGACAACTTAATTATAGCAAGTATTCTATGCCGCTCTCGACGTCCTCACTCAAGCTTCAAGTCCAGAAGGATACTGCTTGTTGCGCATGCTTGGCACCTATCTGCGAATTGACAGCCTGATAGGTCTGGATGTCCACATGGACAAAACACTCGCGATGATTGACGAGGAACTTGTAGTTTTCAGCGACGAACTCCAGGTATGTTAACCATTTTCATAGGATCTGGATGTTTAATATATCCAATATAGCAATATATATGTGTGGTCAAGCGTGGTGACATCGAAAAGCTCAAGGTTGACTGGGACTTTCCAAATGCCCACCTGTGGAAGCATGTCTTACAGGACATTCGAATGAAGGGAGTCGCATGTAACTACAGTACCTGCCCAAATGAAAAGATGCATGGTGCACTGAAGGATGCATACGCTGATCGATCAAATGGGAAAGACATTGAAAAACAGGTACGTTATGGCCTCTCTCAAACTACACAATGATTACTTAAAACAATGCTTGCGTGTTCTATAGATCCTCCGCGTAGATCACCACTGCCTGGCCATCAAGCTACTTAGAGGTCGCATGGAAGCTGAGAGTGAATGGCAGAGCGCAAGCAGAGGTGATGACGATGTAGACATCAGTGCATCCACTGTTGATCAGTCAGCATTGGGACCCAGACCTAGGCTGCCAGCACGCGTACATCTGGGCTCTCCACATCCATTGCCGTCCACTATCTCGGAGATCGAGAACATCCACCGCGAGGATCACGCGTTCGAAAACTTCACCCGTAAATTCACAGAGTTTGTCAATCGTTGCCTTCCTAGCTATGGGATACCACTCGACGAATGGAAAAAGTTTGAGCCAACGTTTAAGGTAACATTTCCTAGGAAAGATCTGAATACTGATCTGAATGTCTCAATTTAGGTGCACGAACACAGTTATCTTAAAGTTGACTATGCCTCTGAGGTTGATTGGAAGTGGGCTACTGACTACCTAAGATGCAACCCTTCGTTCCATGGCCACCCACGGTATGATTGCACCCTTGTTCAACTCACGGAACATTCCACTGTATTTGTTCGCCTCATCTTCATGTTCAAGTGTACCATCTTGGATTCCGACTTCAAATTTGTGCTTGTGCAGCCCTACACGGCGGGAATCGGCTCCCAACGGAGACTTGATTGTGACTTGAAGCTTACTCGCGTCAAGGCAGTTCCCCGGTCGCAATCAATATTTATACCGGTGGATTCGATAATCCGTGGTGCATTGCTCTATCCCGATCCGACCAACCACAACAACTTCATCGTTGTTGATCATATCGATGGAGATCTGTTTCTCCGTACCATATCAATGAGGGAGAGCCAATGAGTCAATGGTCCTTAGACTGCCGGTGGACCAGGCGGAATCTAGTATAGGTACTGTCAGATGTAATCTGAATCAGACGTTATGTTTAACAGACTCGTCGGGAATGGATTCTGAATCATTGACAGAGCCGCCTTGGTAAGTTGAATCAGTATTAATTACATATTAATACTGATCACGCATCCGATTACAGTCTAACTTTGATGTCAACATGATTCAGACGGTATTTGCTTGATTCAGAGAAGGCAATGCAGGTCCGAATCAATCGTGCAGTGTTACAGTCCTCAAGGTTGCTTTGAAGTGTGTCGATGCTGCACCTGGACCCATTGTCAACGACACCCAGACTCACCCCCCACAGCCTATTCTTAGTTGGGTGTCAGTACTTACGCACAAGACAGCCGAAAGGTTACAGTTTGTACCCTGGACTACATGTCAATGACAATGATTCGTTTAGTTTCAATCTGAATTACAACACACAGCCGCCTCGACCTGAACAGTAACTTTCTCTTATGGTTTGATAATTTTACGTCCCATTTCAGTCTTATAGTTCCATTGACACGTTTTGATCCGACAGATTCACAGCCTTGATGTCGTATATCTCGTGTCTGCATTGGCGACATGTTCCATGACTCTTATTACACCATTGCAGACTGCAGGTGAGTTTTGCCGACACTTTGTACAGATAATTACATGGTCAAAACAGATCCAATTCGATGCAAAGCTCGCTTCTCGTCGTCCTTAAAACCTGGGCCAGGCCATCAGCACATCCGACTCAGAAGACCCACTCTCCTTCTCTGAGCTCGTTGCCTCAACCAGCTAAGCCACTTCGATTATGCCCGAAGACTTCACGGACATGCTGCATGACCTATCAGGTTCCAGCAACGATGACGACATCTATGGTGATGGTGACGACGAGGGTTCTCTGAGTCGCATGGAAGGGCAAGCGCCAAGTGACGAGCAGCAGGCTCGACAGGTGATGCTCAACCCCACCCCAGATGCTAATGCACAAGAACTCAGGAAGGTATGCTCATCATTTCTTTTCATCAACTTGGGACGCCGTTGTACTAAGACTGTCATCTTGTTATATTACAGGCTCTCGGGCTCACTCAACTTGCTTTCTCAGATATGCATACCAAGCTCCTCGATATGACAAAGCGCTACAATGCGTTGGCCAGTGAAGCACAATGTTCGAAGAAAGGTGGACCTGGCCACAAGTCCAAAGCTCCGACCACCCTGGATCAAGGTATTTCCGATGCTGCCAAGAAGTATTGTCTCTTTTATCATCTCTGGGTTCCGCCTCTGCTTTTCCCTGTCAAAGCACAGCCAGATATCGACCGTGTGACCTATCTCGTTGGCAGTCATCTGAGGGTCAGACCATAGCCGAGCAGGCAGAACTCTATCAGATGCTACCCTCGGAGCTCCACAAGTCACTGACAACATTTCCCGAGTTCTCCCGGATCGTAAGTAATGTCCGCTGTCTCATGTAGTTGAGTATCTTATCAGTAAATCCACCCAGTTCTCGAAGGCTATGACTGAGGAACATGCAAACATTGTCAAAAACATCAAAGATGTTTCGGTTGATCTCTTCTCTGAGTTGGACATCAAGGCTACGCTCTTTTCAGGCGACAAATTTCTCAAAGCACTCAATCCAACGCTTTTGGGACTGCTCAAGAAACCTGGTGATTCCCAGTACACCCAACTCTCCCCCATCCTCTTTGCGCGTCCAACAGAGATCTGAGGGAGCGAATTATTTAAAAGTCCTGTCCTGGTGAAGGTATATTAATGCATTCTGAATCCTGCTTTCGCTTCAAATTCACTTTTTTTTTGCAGATTGCTCACGTCCTTATGTTTGGAAAGGCCATTCTCTCGAACAAGAAACATGGTGGACCAAAGGGACAGGGAGAGCGCATGGGAGCGCAGAGCGTAACAGAGGGCTTGATTGCCAGCACAGCTACAATTGTAAGTCTCGCTCTCATCTCAAAAACCCATTGTATTAACACTTCTGTATCAATAGGTTCGGTACTTGTTGTCGCACAACCGTGAGTTTTCAGTAAAGGGTGAAGCGACTGGTATCCCTTATCAGAAGGACTTCAGATTCTACCTGAAACTGCTCCTGCACCCCAAAAGACGAAGATGGGCACTTGACGTCATCGAGTTCTTCAACATCGGTGTATTCGGTACAAAGTCTTCTGCCACCCAGTCTGCAGACAATGCCACCAGTGTCGCCTCCCATGTCCGCTCATGGGAAGATGAATTGTTGTCCGAGATTGGGAATGACTTCGAGCCACCTGTGTTCCCATCGCACCCGCCTTCTGAACCCCCGGTTTCCAACCCAAGGCCTCTCTCGGTGGCAGCGGACGCTCATGCTGCCGCTGCAGTTGTTCATAAACCCGGACCTGCTCCTCAACCCTCATTCCCAGAACGTGGTGCTTCTGAATCCTTGTATTCAGATTCAGATTCAGCTGCCGAACCCGCTGTGCCTTCTCTGGTGGTTATCACAGAAAGGCCAAGACCCAGGCCTCTGAATCGTGTCATTGCACTACCCGGAGCCATTACCCCATCCATCAGCGTCGCACCTCAGGTCCAGGTCCCTGTTGGTGTCCATCCCACATCCGATACCGCTTCCAATGGCCAGGTGACTAACAGCGTGATAACTCTGTCGAATGCCGTCAACACCGATCTGCAGCTTGAAGTCGCCCGACTTTCCATCAACCCAGATCCTGAATGACCTCAATCTGCTCCCAAGTCAAGTCGTCGTGCGAAGGGTCCAGGCCAGGCTACTGCCTCTGGTTCAAGTAGGTCAAAAGTTGGAGCCGTCGCGGCATATTCAGTAGGGACTGCAAGTGAGCTGGGGGAAATTACTGTCATGCCAGTAGCACCTGGGCCCGCTGGGCGAACTACACGAAGTAAGAAGAGGGCCCATTAGATTCCTATGTTTTCAATCTTTTGCTATCACATTTCGTGTCGATGTAGATAATAGCCGTTAATTTGACGCCCTCATTACAGTCTGTTTAAGTTCAAATATGTGTCGACGAGGGAGTCTTGGTCGTCGGATTCAGATAATGACTGGCATTGCGATTGCAATCAGTGTGATTGTGATCACTGGTCATTATCATTACAATGTCACGTGGTTGCATAGACGGTACGCTTAGATGAATCCATCTCATTGACACTACTGTCAATGTCTATTACTTACTAGTTACTGGCCATCGCACCCCTCGCGGACCATATAGGTCAACCCACAATGCCTTCCATCCCTGTGTCCAATACACGGTGAGTCCTTACACCTGCATCTCTGCACTAATTAAAAAATTCTCAATTTGCCTCACAGGTGTTGGTCCACCTCAAGTACGCAGGATCCCTTCTACGGCCACGAGCAAACCTCAAAGTTATGCGCACGTTTTATCTCGCACTTCTTTGCCTGTCCCGTCGAGTATCCCCTCTCCTCATCAAACTACTTCGCCTCATAGCGCTCCATTGACATGTCGACCAATCGGGTTCCCCACGTTCACTGTCAACCACTTCAATGGTCCCGTGTCTTATTCCTCCAATTCAGAGGGCTTCCTCAAGCATAACCTCAATTCCCTCAACCTCGACTTTGTCTCCCTTCTCCGCAGCTCTCTCGCTGGTGCGTTGGATGGTGCAGAAGGTGCCGGATCTGCCAATCCCTTTGTCAAGGGGTTGTTCTCGGCCAAAGCCATCGCCACTCAAGCACATCCCAAGAATGAGGACACCATCATCTCTGCTCAGCAGCCTGTCAAGCCAATGCATACCCCGTCGACGCGTCGTAAGGGCACAATCAAATGGATGGCAATGCTCCGCAAGGATAGTGCAGTTGAAGAACAAGAACGGGAGGAGGACGATGCGCCAAATTCCTCCTCTGGTCTGATGCCATGTGTAGCTGGCGAATTCAGAGCTGCTCTGGGTACCTTGGTCAATACAAGGTAAATTTCAAGTGCTTGTTTGTCACGCCATTCAAGGATTCTTAGACTGATCGTTTTATTCTTAACCTAGGTCTTCTTGTCTCAAGCTGCATCCCATTCTCTCAAAGATCGTCTCCGTTCTCTTGATGTGGAGGAGCAGAAATGAAACTGCCTCCGCGATGCAGAGGCAGAAGCTGGCCTTGATGTTCGCTCAATAGGTGACCCGTATGCTCCCTACGCATCCCCAGGACCCCCCCCCAGACAACTACGCAGATCCCTACAACCAAGTGTCTTCCCAAGCACATGTCCTGCTCGTGGGCAACACCTCTCCATTCCAACGTGGAAATTTCTATGACAACGATTTCGATAACCGGAGTCGACTGATGTCCAATCGGGAAGAGACCAACAACTCTAACTACGGTTCCGGAATGCTGATATGGAAGGATTGATTGCTAAAGAGGCTCTGGCAGGTGAAATCACAGAGAACGAAACGACTGAAGTCGTCAAGGAGACGTCGGCTTGTTGACGCTGGGTTTTGCTATGCTGGCTCCTAACCTGGTGGATACCATCCGTTTTCCTCAAATGGTTCAGCTGGATGAAATGTGAGGACATCCGTCAAGCTTGCCGGGAGAAGTTCGCACTCAATGTCATCATTTGGTTCATCTGTGCTTGTGCAGTTTTCGTCATTGCCATTCTTGGGGTTGTCATCTGTCCCACAGAACACGTCTTCAGCACCTCAGAGCTTGCATCGCATTCCTATTCAAACTCGGCGAATAATGTCTACACTGCAATCCATGGTGAGGTGTTTGACCTCACACAAGTTGCGTCGACGCACCAACGAGTTGTCAGCATCATCCCCACCAAGTCAATCCTGCAGTATGGCAGTCAGGATGCTACCAACTTATTCCCTGTTCAGGTTGCGTTGATCTCTTTATTTTGCATGCACTTATTTCTCACTGTTTTGGTAGGTCAGCACACTATGCAATGGTGTTTCTAGGTCGGTCAGTCCATGGGTCCAACTTAGCACGGCGAACCTGACGGATCTCAATGCACAATACCACGATTTCCATACGGTCAGCAACAATTCACGTCCCGACTGGTACTTTGAGAGCATGACCATCATGCGCTGGAATAACCGTGTTGGCTACATGGGCTATACCCCCAGGAAAAATCTAGTATGGCGAACACTAATGGACGCGCCCTTGGTATCTACGACGGTCTTATCTACGATTTGACCGATTACGTCAATTTCGGTCCTTCGGTACAGGGACCACATGGTGAAGTGGCTCCCAGTGCAGATTCACAGTTCATGGACAGCACCCTCGTCAGCCTCTTCAAGTACAGCTCTGGCCAGGACCTCACGAAAGCGATCGATAACCTCAACATTGACTCCGGGATGCTCGCCGCACAGAAGACATGCCTCCGCAACCTATTCCCCATTGGAATGGTAGATAGCTGAAACCCCCCCCAGTGTTTGTTCTCACAATACATTCTTCTCGCCTTGTCCGTCATGAGGGTCAGCATTATCGCGTTCAAGTTCATCGCCTCAATCAACTTTGGTTTGCCTCGTGCGCCAGAGGACCACGACAATTTGTGATTTGCCAGGTCCAGGTTCCTTGTTACACAGAAGGAGAGGTATCGCTGCGTCGTACGATAGACTCACTCGCCCAGCTCAAGTATGACAAGCATAAACTCATTCTTGTCGTCTGTGATGGTAACATCGTTGGTTCCAGCGATGACCATCCCACCCCCCGTATCGTCCTCGATATTCTCGGCGTGGACTCTAATCTCAATCCTGAGCCATTGAGTTTCGTGTCGTTGGGCGAGAGTGCCCGCCAACACAATATAGGCAAGGTTTACTCTGGGTTGTGGCGACCCATATTATGCTCCCTATTACGCATCCTCAGGACTTCCCCCGGACGACTATGTGGATCCCTACAACCAAGTGTCTTCCCAGGCAAACGTCCCGCTCGTGGCCAACGTCTCTCCATCCCAACGTGGATATGCTTCCTACGCATGGCCCCAGACGACTACAAGCCATCGCGTCATTGACATTGACTATTTTGGAAGTTATTCAGATTATGCAATCATTATAATAACTTTCAGTGCCAGCTCCGTCGGAGTTTAACACATCTTTCCTCTCAAAACCGTTGTCGCTTGTTTCCATCCTATTCAGGCTATGAAAGACTCTGATTCCTACCCAATGTTGTTGTCATCACCATTGTCATCACCATCGCCATTGTCATCACCATCGCCATTGTCATCACCATCGCCATTGTCATCACCGTCAACATTGTCACTGTTTTCACTGTCGCTGTTTTCACTGTCACCATTGTTATCGTCATCGTCATCGTCGTTGGCATCCATTCTCAATGTTCATCCTGGCCAATGTCCAGGAAAATTTTAATGGTCAGTGGATCATGTTGCTGTCGTCGTCAAGGTTATCTGACTTGTATTCAGACAATCCCATCTGCCACGACAATGTTTTTCCCCCTTCGCTGACTGTCTCTGTCTTCTGAACTGCAACATCACTGCCATGTCGCTACTCTGGACCCATCCTGGACCCTGCCTGCATCTCAATCACTTTCCTTTATGTCGACTTTGCTGCAACTGTGCCTGCTGCCATCATAAGTAATGACCACCAATTTGATATGACCTGATATTTAGACTTTTGCATAGGCTTTGGATCTGCTCAGACGTCAATCTGAATCGTGCTACGAGAATTTGGGAGGTGGATGAATATGGTATTAGGTGAATTGAAGTGCAATTACTATTACAATTAGTCAATTAGAATTGGTGGCCGAGCCATTAGAATGACAACCCCCTATCGAAATACTAACCCTCCCATTGAAAGGCATTATAATGCCATTTTAATTGGACTAACTCGCTCATTTACCCTGCGACATTATTAGTCATCATAATGTCTCACCCGATCATGGTAATGCTCATTATAATGTCGTCGTTGAGCATTATCAACTTTTCTTTGTCATTAAATACACATTTACACTTAGCACAATTATAATGACCATTATAAGTAATTATTGTGTCATCCAATGATATCCAGATTTTTCCGACAGACTCTGCAAACAGTGCAAGCGGACATCACTTCGCGAGAACCGTTCAAAAGTGTCGAAGACCAATGAAAAGGTAAAGCAAAAGTCTTTCTTGTCGCATAACACGACAAGTGTAAGTAGGTACATAAGTACACCAACCGGGCATGCCGGCCACCTGTACATGTATAATACGTCAGCCAATATCCCAAGCCCCGATAGTATCGTCGTACATATAAAGTGACGGTGAGTAGGAAGAAAAAAATCCCAGAAAAAAAAAACCGAGTCAAACACTCCGATATGATCATATATCCTCGACAAACTTGGAACCGTGCGTCCAAACAGAAGCGTTGGACATGACTGAACGATGTCGGCGATCCTCCACAGTCGGAGAGTGTGCCTCACGACGCTCGTCCCCGCTCGCACGCTCTCTCGGAGACGACACTGCAGGAGACGACATGGACGATGACGACGACACGGGCGACTGCGACTGCGACCGTTGCACCGCCCCATCCGCCATCATGCTCGTCTTTGAAAACGACTCTGCAAACGCATATCCGTACCGTCCAGTCCCAGTCCCAGTCCCAAACGCGCTCGCCGAATCCGACGTTGGCGACTCGACGACGCGAACGCCTTCCGGGCGCGCATCCCGATCCTGTCTGCTCGTGAGAACGGGCAGCGATCCAAGACGGTCTCCGAGTTCAGGATCGACATGGTGATCCGCACCGGTGCCAGCACCGACACCGACACCGGGCCTCATCCCGCTGCCACCGCTCCCGCTCCTGCTTTGACGGTGATCTGAACGAGGAGTCCATTCGTCATCTGACCCAGCACGGATCCAACCGCGCCCACCTCGTCCTCCTCCGCCTCTCGCTGGCCCTTGCCCTGTCGTACTCTGCCACATCTGCTTCACCTTGTCACCCAACGTCGATCGTGATTGAGAAGAGTCCATCATGCCCGAACTCGTACTCGAATGAAGCGTTTGCTCGCGCGTATGCCGGTATCGCTCTCTACGCGCCGTACGGTCTGCATCTGTCGGCTCGTGATGACGGAGGAGGTAAAATACTGCCGCACAGCAGACGACAATCAGGACGCTCAGTGCGACGACGACGCCGATGAATGCTAGAGTGAGAAGTCAGATTTACGTTCAACGCTGAGACACGTGTACCCACCGCCCTGAGACCCGTCGATTTCGGGGACTTGGCGTGTGATAATGGTCTTGTGTGTGACGTCGTTTGACTCGGGTATGCGATTCATTTTAAAAGACGTTCTCTTCGGTGTGGGTTATGCAAAGGAGAGCTCGATGAGAGAAACGGACGTTCTACGCCGCATGGGCAGCGCATTGGGTATAAGCACGGACTATTCCTTTTATGGTAACCACCCTCACCAACAAATCGAGTCGCTACAGGAATATTCAAGCCAACTAGTATAAAAATGCCCATCAAACGTCTAGTTATAAATGTTCCACGTCTGTCCAAAGACCATCAGCAACCCAGCCCAAGTCGACACTTGGAATACGTACATTTCGCCACAACAACCCCCAATGGTCATTGACAGGGCCCTCAATCCCCCACGCCATCCCTCTGAACCACCAAAAGTTGGCCACAATCATAAAGGCTACCATACCAAACGCGACGCGCTTCGTACGGTCCTTCCACCGCGCCGAGAATATACAGTGATCAAGGATGTGGGCAAACATCAGTACCGCGAAATACAGCGTCGGAAGCTGTCAAGAATGGGGTCAACGAGAAAAGGAAAGACGGTGGTGGACTACGCACATAGTGATGGACATAGGTCACCCGGCCCATGATAAAGAAAGGCACTGTTCAGCTCCATCAGACACGGCTGTACCACGAATCTCCCACCACGCACCGTAATGCATGAACCAGCCATAAAACGCAAGCTTACCCACGTACAAAGAATGACCCCACCCTTCTATCACCATCGTCAACGGACGCATATAGACAACAACAGAACCACTCACGGGCATCCATGTCAACATATTTTCGTTGTTGGCGGAACAGATAGAATCCCAGTAACAAGAGGGACGCAATGACGCTCGCAGAACTACCCCACCAGATGATTGGTGTTCCCAGGAGATAGTATTTCGGCTGATGGTCGCCCCACCCACACATCCGCAAACCCAACCGCATAAACGGCCAGTCCGTCGGACTCGACGCCAGAATATCCTCCTTGTCCGGATCCGGTATGAGCGCATTATTGGACGTCATCATCGCCACGTTCAGATGCCAAAAATCGCGCAAAAACGACGACCTGTACAGTTTTACATCACCTGGGGGAACTGAAACAAGAGGTCAGAAAGGTAGATTCCCACCAACACCCCCGCACGCACGGCGATCGTTCCAGTGACTCTCTACATTCCAATATGTATGCGCATCGCTCGGATCACTTTCTTTGACGCAGCTGACTTCGACCTGTTTGAAACCCCATTGCGGCAAAATAGCATTCGCGGCGCGCAGATAACATCCAAGCGTCTGGTGTCGGAACCGCAGTCTAGTCGTCAACGAATGCACGCGTGTCACATGAGCACCTTTCCCTTGTTTCATATCGTCCACGATCTCGACTACCCAACGGTCATACACGTCACCGACGCTCGAGTTGCCATAGCAAGAGACTTCGTTATTCAGTTTGGTGATAGGCGCTGGGATCGGGTGTGTGTGGAGGTTTCGCGTCGTCGGTCCGTGCTGGAGTCGCACAACATCGCCGTGCATGAGAAGCCTGAGCGGGTTATTCGGGTTATATTCGGGCTCTTCCCAAGTTGGAAGCACGATCCATTCATTGTTCTCGTCCTTGTAGTGATAACAAGTCACTTGCTGTTGCCCAGAGCCGAGTGGGTACGTTTGAACGTGAGAGTGGAGCAAACCACCACCCCAACCCATGTTCTTGAGCGTAATTTTGGAACCATATGCGATCTCTAATTGGGCCGATCCGTAAGCACAATCGAACCTCGAACTACGATATGACACCAACCAAGTGGGTTCTTGTAAAAGTCGTTGCCAACGAGATGTGCCTGAAAGAGCGAGCTCATCTGTGCATCCCCAGGACCCGTGTGGTTCAGGATGAGAAAATGGATCTTGAAGGTCGTCATGTAGACGAGAATGGGAAGGATGATCAGACAGAAAACGCGTGCTCCCCAGTGGCGTAACTGATCCCGCTGCAGAAAAAAAAAGACGTGAGTGGGAATAGGTGGTCTATATGCGCTCCGCTGCCTTACCGTAGACATGCGCAGATCGCCAAACTTGTCCCAGAGGTCCTCGATTGTGTACAAACCCACGACAGCGGTAACAAAGAATCCCACCCACTTGACGCTGAGCGGTCGAGGGTGATCGTTAGACTGCGGTAAAAGCAACAAGAGCCGACCCACCTCGTCACACAACCGATCGAGATACCCGTCATGGCCAGCCACATCCACCAGTCAAAAGAAAATGAACTATGCAACACATGTGTGAGTAGCTGTGAACGATCCATACAAGACGACTCACTGATATTGTTGATTATGGAATTTAGTGAGGAAAAAGACCGTGGTAAAGGTAAAGAACAACAGCATCGAATCGAGGAGAATAAAGCGTGAAATACATAGCCATGCCACGTCTGACAAAACCCCGTCAACATCCCTGCCAGAGGCAACATACAGACAGGACTTACCGCACAACACCATGAGTGCGACCAAATGACATGCCCACGTACTCATTCCCAGCTCGACGGCAGTATACCACCCAAGCGGCACGA
>JBBPJP010000874.1:0-13534 GCA_038088775.1 Boletus barrowsii | reverse complement strand
GCGATCAGGGCAGCACCACGAGCCAGGGCTGTACGATCTGGACCATGGAACAATAGGTTTTCTGCCCTAGCGCCAGCGGACCTCTGGAGGGCCACCTCAGAGGAAGACCTGGGGAATTACCCAGGCATGTACGCAAATGGTGATAATGTCCAACCATTGCTGGACGCGGACGCAGCTACTCCCACGGGTCATGGGACAGGGCTTGGACCGCAACCCTCTTCGCAAGAGACCACTATACGAAACACAGTCAAAAACGGAATAAAGGTGGCAAAAGTGGTGAGCGAGGAGGCAGGCGCTCAGAACTGACCGAGGCAAGGTACACCTGGAACCAACCAGGGTTTTTAAAGGGCAGGAACAGGTCGATGTCGTTGCCTGCCACAAGTTTTAATTACAGATGTTCTCCAGTGTTTGTGTCAGGGGTTTCTTCACAATCAATATCTATTCCTGTTACCCTCTACCCCCCTGACCGCACTGTGTTCAAAAGCGTCGACACAAAAGCCCTCATCAATTCAGGGGCAACTGGTTGTTATATCAACTACACTACCATGGTGGCTTGCGACATCCCCACCACGAGACTCAAGACTCCCCTGTGGGCGAGCAACATAGATGGTATGCCAAACCAAAACGGCCTGATACGCAAACAGGCATCGGTTCTAATTCAGCTCAGAGATACTACTGAACTCCGAGACTTCCTTGTTATTGACTGTGGCAAGGACAACATCATCCTTGGGCTCCCTTGGCTCCGCAACTGTAACCCGGAGATCAACTGGAGTACAGGAACCGTCCGCATCCGTGATATGGAACCGACTGTATGGGAGCACACAAGGCGACGAGAAGATGAAGCGGCCGAGGCCCACACTATAAACGTCTTCAACAGGAAATGCCAGGCATGAAAACTCCGGCAACGTAGGGCTTGATGGTGGGAGCATAATGTTGATCCAAAGTACTGCCTGAGGGTACCTGATGTGGACCCAACCACGCAGCAGGAGGAAGTACCAGCACTCATAGATTGCGAGGAGGATGAGGAAGACGAGCCCACTGGACCCTCCATTAGAAAAACTACAATATCGACCTTGTTGGCACAAGACACAACTAGGGTCAAGGTGGAACTCCTGCGGGACTTCCAAGATTTTCAGGATGTCTTCCAAAAGAAGGACGATGGTCCTCTTCTGCCCTACTGCTCGTTCGATCACGGCATAGATCTAGACGAGTCATTCCAACCAAGGGTTGCCAAGGCCTACCCGCTTAATCCCAAGGAGCGCGAGGCATGTAAAGATTTCATTGATGAACACTTGAAAGCTGGATGTATACGGCCATCCAACTCTCCCCAGGCTTCTCCATTCTTCTTCGTTTCGAAGAAAGACAGCAATCTTCACCCCTGCCAAGATTATCGCTTCCTTAACGAGCACACCATCAAGAACGTGTACCCTCTCCTGCTCATTGGAGACTTGGTGGATCAGCTCAAAGGATCCCGTCATTTCACGAAGATGGACATCCATTGGGGCTATAACAACGTCCGTATCAAGACCAAGGATGCCTGGAAGGCGGTGTTCATTACACCCTTTGGGCTCTTCGAGCCTCTCATCATGTTTTTCAGCCTTTGCAACAGTCCTGCGACTTTTCAGTCGTTTATGGACTTCATTTTCAAGGATATGGTAGCAGAAGGATGGTTGATCATCTACATGGATGATATGTTGATCCACTCTAAGGATCTCAAGGAACACCATGAAAGGACGAGGCGAGTATTAGAGCAGTTACGAGAAAACCGGCTCGGCCTCAAGTTGGAGAAATGTATGTTTGATGCATCCGAGGTCGAGTTCCTCGGTATGGTTGTTCATGAGGGTATCATAAAGATGGACCCTACCAAGCTCTCGGCGATCGAGTCATGGGAACCCCCCACTTCAGTTCGCGCAGTCCGCTCATTCATAGGGTTCTGCAACTTCTATCGCAAGTTCATTCCAAACTTCTCCGAACTCGCTCGGCTGATCTTGGATTTGACAAAGAAAGGGCAGCCATGGTCCTGGATGCACGAGCAACAGAAGGCTTTCGACCTCCTCTGAAAGGCCTTCATCTCTAACCCGGTTTTAATGATGCTGGATACATCAAAATCGTTCTTCGTTATGACAGACACCTCACTTATGGCTTCCGGAGGCGTACTAATGCAAAAGGATGGCAACGGCGACCTGCATCCTTGTTGCTATATCTCTAAGATGTTCTCCCCTGCGGAACGCAACTATGACATTTATGACAGGGAACTTCTAGCAGTTATATGTGCGCTAGAAGAATGGCATCACTACCTTACCGGAACCAACCGGCCGGTGACTGTGCTCACAGACCACAAGAATCTGTGCTACTTCAAGGACCCCCACAAGCTTTCTAGGCGGCAAGCTAGATGGCTTCTGACAATTCAGGACTACAACCTCCTATTTCAACACATGCCCAGAACCAACATGGGACTGGCAGATGCTCTCTCTTGGAAGGACACCCTGGATACCTCGGTAGACAATGCCGAGGTTACCCTACTTCCTGGCGAGCTATTTTTAAAGCGAATCGACATCGACCTCCAGACCACCATTGAGCGGTCATCCACCTCTGACAACTTCGTCATTAATCAGCTACGTCAATTACACAAGGGTACCTCGGGAATCCCTCGTTCCTCCATCCACGACTGGCATTATGACAAGGGAATCCTCTACTTTAAGGATCGGGCATACGTGCCTGAAGCTCACCAGAACGACCTCCTCCACATCATCCATGACTCGCCCGTGGGGGGTCATGGCGGTTATTACTGGACTGTTAACATGGTACAACGTGACTATTGGTGGCCAGGTCTGACGGCATTTGTCTGGCGATTCGTCCAAGGATGTGCCGTCTGCCAGGCCAACAAAGTCAATACCCACCCCACCGTCCCGCCTCTCACCCCTCTTCCGGTCGCTTCCACACGTCCCTTTCAGTGTCTTTCGGTCGATCTCATCATGGACTTGCTGCCGTCTAAAGGATATGATTCGGTTATGGTCATGGTCGACCATGGCCTTACAAAGGGGGTAATTTTCACCCCAACTCACAAGAGTGCGGACGCCGAGGGTGTCACGCAGCTCTTCTTCGAAAAGGTCTTTCCCCACTTTGGACTCCACAACAAGGTTATCTCGGACCGCGGTCCACAGTTTGCCTCGGCCTTCGCTCTAGAACTAGCGAGGCTACTCAATTACGATCCACTCCTATCCTCCACCTACCATCCACAGACCGACGGAGAAATGGAACAGGTCAAGCAGGAACTGGAAACCTATCTTCAGATCTTTTGCCAAGGAGACGCCACCCGATGGTCAGACCTATTGCCAATGGCGGAGTACTGTCACAACAGTTCCGTCCATTCCGTAACAGGAAAGACTCCATTTAGTTTGATGATGGGGTATGAGCCAAGGGCCTACCCATCTTTAGGAACCACCACCTTCCTCCCCACCCTAGAGCAACGCCTGGGAGATCTCGACGAGGCACGCAAAGAAGCCACTGCCACCCACGAAAAAGCCCAACGCTACATGAGAGAACATGTTACTTCAAAATTCAAACCTTGGAAAGTAGGAGATAAGGTATGGCTCGAGGGCTGTAACCTAAGACTCCGCTACCCCTCTCGTAAACTCACCCCTCGACATGAGGGCCCCTTTGAAATCTCGCAGGTAATATCACCTGTTTCATATAAACTCCACCTGCCACGCACCTGGAAGATTCATAACACCTTCCACGCATCGCTTTTAACCCCCTATCGAGAAACTGCGGAACACGGACCCAACTTCATCCTGCTTCCGCCGGCCATCATACATAGATGGCGAGGAGGAATTCGAAATTGACCAGATCCTATCTCCTCAGGGCTCCGCCCGCCGCTGCCACTACCTCGTTTCGTGGAAAGGATACCCGTCCTCCGAAAATACCTGGGAACCAGAGTCCAATTTAGGACATGCTGTGGACCTCCTAAACGAATATAAGGCCAGGGATCCTGTCGCCTTTCCCCCATCTTAAACCCTCAGTCCTCACTTGCTTTTGAGTCGAGCCCTCGCTCCTCTATCGTCACGACCATCCTACCAGAACTTCTCATGTCCCAGTCATCATTAAATGCCATCGCCTACCAGCTCCCCGTCCGCATTCACCAACTCCCCACTCGTTCCCGACGAATCTTCTACTGTTCTATCCTTGAGAACCCCGCAGCTAACGTCGCCATACCCTCCGTACCCGCCTTTCGAGATCGACCAATACTCAAATCTTTGGTCCTCATCTTTCATTCATACTCCACCGCTCGTACCGTCCATGCACAACTCTTTCCAGATGGGACTCTGCCTGTCTACACTGCGGCCATGGCCCAGTCCATCCATGAATGTCGGGACCTCATCCTCGACGCCCTACATGACCATGGATTCGACGACGTCCTTCATGGACTGCCGCGAGGACTATTCTCCCATGTCCTCCGGCCCATATTCTTCACGCTACCCGCCAACCTCCGGGGGTACTACCTGGACAACAACCCCAACCATCCATGGGATCAGGATACTTGGGCCAGGGATCACCCTAAGCATCAATGAACCCTCTGTGCCGACGACTCCACTGTCACCCCAGAATCCGACTCCTCGTCCGCCGACTCCCCATCCAACTGTGAACCACTTCCAGTCCCACCACCTGTCACTTCCTCCCCTCGCGCATCTCCTGGACCAGGAGTTCCTACTCCTACTGGAAGCGCTAGCAGCGGAACTGTTCCCGTTGCCCCCGAGGAGGCACTCGCCTTCCTCTCCTCTATCCCCCTCCTCATCGGAGAGCTCACTCCTCCCCCAGAGCAGCCCGTTCTTCCCGCCCGGCCCCATCCTACCACACCAACCCCTGGCCCACATTCTCGTAAGTTCCCTCGGTGTGGTGGAAAGCCTTCGTTCAGACTTCCCACCTCCACACTCCGAACTATGGGAAATTGTGGTGCGAGAGGCAGAGGAACTTCACACGGACCAACTCCATACCTCTCCGCTGGTAGATATAACAAGGACAACGTGTCGACGCCCTCGCCCTCGCCCAGCTCCTCCTCCAACCCAATAGATGTAGACTGCTTCGCTACTCCCCCTACTCCCGCTCGTCCCGCCACCCAATGCTTCACTTGTAACGAACTCGGGCATATCTGCGCCGACTGTGGTCACTACATGTGTCCCCTCTGTCGCACCACCGCTCCCAGCCATATCCAGGCCTTCTGTCCCCGTCGTCAATGTCTCCTTTGTGGAGAAATGGGTCATTTGGACTCATTTTGCCCTATTTGCCGCAACCCCTTAGACGATGTGGACTTCACCGACTACGAGGTGAATGAGGGAGACGAAGGAGTATAAAGGTCTCGTGGGTGCTTCAACCGTACAACGGGGGTAATGTTATGGTCTACGAAGGGGGGTACTCATTTTTCCTTACTTTGTTCTCGTTCACTCGTCTACAGACTCGTTCTCTATCACTGTACACGGTTGTATTCATAGCAGGGTCATCCCCTGCCTAGTTAGATACATTTCCGATCTCTTCATTCTCTTATGTCTCACACAGCGCCCCGCCCATACCCACTTAGACATCCCTTCTGTCTCCGCCCGCAGCCCTTACTTCAGACTTCTTACTGCGGGCTGCACCTTACTGTGCATCATTTATATTTCATATTCGTCCGCAGTCTTCTTCTGACTTCTTACTGCGGACTATGCTTTACTGCGCATGCTGTGCACCGCAGTATTCTGACTCGCTATGCTGCACATACCTATCTCGCATGGACCAGGGGCCTACCGTATATATAGTCTCGTACTTCTCGCCTTGTATTTCCCCTTAAGCTAGTTCTACGCAATATAGTGTTATTCTAGTGACCTTCGAGTCTAGTGAGCCTCTTCAGGTACCTAGATAGAAGAGACCTGTTGAGTCTTCGCATCGTCTCAAAGATAGACTCCAGACCTCAGAGATCCTCATCCCTTGTCTCTCTTTTGTCCTATGTTCTTCGACCCATATCACAGCACGCTCTGTCACCTCTACGCTGTGCGTTACAGCATTTCCATATAAGATCTTTGTGCTATCTGCCCAGGAAGCGCCAATTACTTTGAGGATCCGGTCGAAGGCACTGTCAGGTATTGTCGTGGGGGTGGCACTGCCCATGGTTCTCGTGGAGGGTGTGATGGGGGTCCATAGGTGCAATCTATCTCTAGCAAGACAGTGTGGACAGAACAGTGATGGAAGTGGATGTAGGTCAGGTTGGTATGGGTGTGGTTTTGGTGCCGAGTGTTCTGTTTCCCTTGTAAGTGTGGGGGGGATGAGTGGGGCATCGAAATGTGGTGGGTTAGAATTGATTGCTGTGGAGGATTCCACAGACCAGCTCGTCCTCGAGCTGGCCTTCTGCTCTGGTTCTCTCAGCTGCCTCTTGCTGAGCTCGCCTCCGCTCGAAGATCCGGGTGGCATTGAAGGAGTATTTCCTTTCTCTGAGCTCTCTGAGCTCTCAAGCTGAAAGTGGGTTGGCAGCATCCGTGGGGAAAGGCCTAAGGTGCTCAGGAAGCGGGATGGTTGGTAGGAGGAGGAGTGTTGGGCCGTAGATGCCCCTGGATGGCTTATCAGCTGGATTGTCGATGCTGGGGACGTATCACATTGCGACACTGTGTAAATGGGTGGCTGAGTCAAGGAAAGCATGGACATGCTTGAAAATGGTGTTGACTGCTCGATTGCGGTGTCTGCTGACCCGCCATCCCTCGACGACACCTGTGTTGTCACCATGGAGGATGATGTGGCTTGCGTCTGGGAGGATGATGTCAATCGTGCAGACAAGAAGCTCAAAAGCGACAGCTTCGGCCCATCCGATGTCCTTTGCTCCATCCAGGGTTTGCCATCCTGCCCGTAGACACCAGGCGCACCATCTGTCTCCAACAGTGATACTGATTCCAATGCCAGAACTGGCATCTGAGAAAGTGTTGGGGTTGAGGAAAATGGGCAGTGCACGTATTGAACGGATGACGTTTCCTTGTGTTAGTCTGTTGATCCACCACAGTAGGTCCTGGTCGAGTTTGTTGTCAGGACGGTGGGGGACAAAAGGTCGCTTTGCCCACGTGGCAAGCATGCTTTCTAGTCCCACAAGGTATGCACGACCCTGCAGCATGATGGATGCTGCATGTAGAAGCTTACCATAAAGCTCTTGTATGTGTTTGAGGGTGTGTCCTTTCCTTGCGAGCCATCCTCTGATCTCGTTAATGTATTTTTCAGTTTTGGCAGTGCTGAGAGTAACCGTATGCCGTTCCAGGTCCCATACGAAACCTATGTATATAGTTGATACTGTGAACGGCTGGTCTTTGGATATCTCCCAAGGTATGCCCAACTCTTGAGAGACTTCGTCAATGTCCACAAAATTGTATGTAAAAAGCGCATCCTCCTCGGAATGGTCGGAATTGTTAGATAGATCTTGGATGGGGAAATGACAATTTTCGCTGAATTCTTCTGTGTGCCTGTTTGGGTGCTCTGCGCCACTGTACCAAATCCTTGAGGCTGAGTGCCTCTGACCATTGTGACTGATGTCTGCATGCCATCGACGCCTGTCCTCATTGTATTGTTCAAATCACGACCATAGAATGCGGAAGAAGAGGTGGTCGTCGACCCACTTGTCCAAATGGCCAATGTCATTGGCTCGCAGAAATTCTGCGCCAGCATCTGCTATCTGGCCATAGGCACCGCAGGAAGGTGACGCTCCAAAGGCAGCACATGTGTCTATACATGCTGCCTTTTCTGAGATGTGTACTACTGCCGATGGCCATTGCGACTCATGAAGTGGTATTGTCCTGTAAGCTTCCGCGACGTCTCACGTTGCGATTTGCAATCCTCTAGGGAGTCGTGATCTTGGTAAGTACACTACTGAAAACTTTCCCCATGTGCATGGGAAAAACTTGGTGGTGATAGTGCTGTTGATGGATGGACTAGGGAAATGAGGTGAGATCTCAATGGGGAAAGAGAAGTTTTGCACTAGGTGAAATTTGCCCGGCTTTCCGGGTTTGGGTATCAATGAGAGCGGGGAGGATTGGAATGGTCCTAAGGCGGCTTCTATGGTTGATAAAGAGAATGGGCCTATGTAACGGTTCTTGGTTAATTCTTTATTCACAGTGTCATTGAATTCAGCTTCGTAAATGGCAAGGGAGGTACTATTCAGAGGGGTTTGTACATGTGAAAGGGCGGGGTATCCTACAATGAAACCTTCTCGTAAGCCAGACAGAATGGATGGGAAGCGATCTATGAGCCCCGTCTGTTGGAGCGCAATCTCCCAAGCATCAGCCTTATAAGGCATTTGAGGCTGGTGCCTTCTGAGCTCTAGGGCATGAACTAGCACCGTGAGTGGTGGCTCCGCAACCCGAGCATGTGTGCATGCCATCATGGCTGTTGCGTTGCCACATGGTGCAGAGAATCACTCCTGATTCTTTAACTCATAAGGCTTCATTGAAGCGCTCCATGAAGGTATCAAATTGATCATTCCAGGTTCTCTTGGCTGCACAGTATACAACTGGGACGGAGTGCTTGTGCCTTCCAAGACAGACTGTGCAGACGGGGAGGGTGTTGAGTGCAAGGGTTGGGGTTTCGAATGTGGAACTGTTTGCAAGGGCTGCGGGAAAGGATTGCATGTCTGCGCGAAAACGAGCGTGGGCGTTTGGGTAGACTCGTGTTTGTGTGGTCTCTGAATGGCAGGGAGATGGGCTGCTTGGGAAGACTGGGAGACCGAGACTGTGTAAGTCTGGCAAGGGAGTTGGATGAGGGGGTTTGACCCGAGAATGCAGGGTAATGGTCACTGGTCTGTGGCTATGCAAGATTCCGACACAATGTTGTATGGACAATCGTGTGGTGGGGGAGATGTGGTTGAGAGATTAGCGCCGCAGTGTAAATGCCATGTATTAGGCGTAAATATGATTGGGCCCACGTCCTGATGGTAGTCTGCATGGGAATAGCGCCCACATGCGGCATTGGGATGGGATGTGGGGATTGAGTGGAAAGGATGAGAGAGGAGGGTATTCAATGATGGGGAGGTGAGATAGTTTGGTTAGCTGCATTGCTCACACATGGGGGAGCGTAACTGACCGTTCTTACTGCCTTGATTTTGGCAGTGTATGCATTATCAAGGAGCTCCTGATGGTAGTCATTGAGCCGCACGGAGTTTAAGGGAATCAGGCGAAAGGCATCTGGTGTCCCGATGGTTTTGTGCCAGTCCCTGCACACCCTACCTTGGTATACGAGTAGGGCACGTTTGCGATACTCACTTGGATCATGATGCCAGTCATGACCTTCTATGGCTAACCAGAAACGTCTGACCATGTCCAGGCGTTCGGCCGGCCAGTCCTGCTGCTGCATGGCATTGAGCATCCGGTAGTTGGCTTGTCCGAACTCCTCCCATGATAGTGCCTCATCTTTGACCTTGAATTTCTTGGCTTTGATCAAAGCACTGGTTTGAAAGGTGGGGCCTTTGTCTGTTTGAACGAGCGTAAGGAGTTCTTCATCACCAGAGCCATCTTCCTCCGCCTCTCGGATACCCTTGTTCATGAAAAGATACAATGGTACATAATCACCTTTATGGAGTTTGGTGAGCGCGTGCTGCGATGGGAGGAGCAGCACCATGGACGGAAGCGTCCTGTCTGGGATCAGCATGAATTTGTTCTTGAATTTCTTTTTCTCCTCCTTGGCTTCCTCCTCCTCCTCCAGCCGGAGAGCATGCTGTTGTTCGAATTCCTGTTCCGCCTGCTCTCTGCGCTGATGTTCGTTTACGGCGTCAGCCTCACGCTGACATTCCCAATTTTTCCACCTCTCTGGCATGGTGGATTGTCCATAATGCTCTGAGGATCTCCACTGCTTCGGCATCAGTTTTACCTTCAACTGTGAAGACGAGTCTCTCGTCATTGAATTCCGGAAGTGCATAATCCGGTGTTGCAATAGCAGGAATCCCTTCGACTGTGAAGACGAGTCTCTCGTCATCGAATTCCGGAAGTGCATAATCCGGTGTTGCAATAGCAGGAATCCGGCATTGCTGCACTGGATCCCTGTTACGGTCTAACGAAGGGGGTAGTCATTTTTCCTCTATCTTTCTCTTGACGCTTTCGCTCGCCTTTCCTAGTCTCGCTCTATCGTCACCATACGTGGTTGTATTCGTAGTGGAGTCGTCCTCCACCTTACCAGATACGTTCTCTCGATCTATTTCTCTTTACGTCTCACACAGCGCCCCGCCCATACCCATACTTAGTCTTTCTTTCCACTTCCGTCCGCAGTCTTTCCTTCAGACTTCTCACTGCGGACTGCGCCTTACTGCGCATCTCTTATTTCATATTTACTAACTGCGGACTGCACCTTACTGCGCATCCCTCATTTCATATTCTTCCATAGTCACTGCGGACTACGCTTTACTGCGCATCGCAGTCGTATGCTGCGCATACTTACTTTGCACGGACCAGGGGCCTACCGTATATATAGTCTCGTACTTCTCGCCTTGTATTTTCCCTTAAGCTAGTTCTACGCAATATAGCGTTATTCTAGTGACCTTCGAGTCTAGTGAGCCTCTTCAGGTACCTAGATAGAAGAGACCCGCCGAGTCTTCGCATCGTCTCGAAGATAGGCCTTAGACCTCAGAGATCCTTCGTCACTCTTCGCTCTTTCATCCTACGTTCTTCGACCCATATCGCAGTACGCTCCGTCACCGCTACGCTGTGCGTTACAGTGAATCAAGCTGAGGGTCAACTGAATTCCACATATGATAGTGAGATGTTAGGAATGCCCTGACCAAAGCTTGCTTCTCCGCCCGAGTGGCATTGGCGATATCTGGAATCCATGTTGTCCCATCAGCCATCGTGATTTTCTTTATTAGCTCGTTCCTGTTGATGATCATTCGGCTTTTCTTGACTTTCTTTTTCTCTGCCTCGGATGCATCTGCCTTTGTATCTTCCTCAGCCTCTGGAAAGCATTCAATGAGGTACTTGTCAAAGGGGTCGAGAAGAGCATCAGTTGCTGTGAATTCCAGTCCATTGGCAATCTTTTTGTTGAAGTCATATCTATCTTCAATTAGTCAATGATGAGCCAACAGGAATGGGGACAGACATTTGAGAATATAACTCCCCCTTGTTGTCTTTATACCCTGACAAGATCACCAGCTGAAGGCCACCATGCTTCCACATCTCCTCAGTGAAACCCTTCATCACCTTGTATGCTTCCCTGGTCAGGCATGCATCCCACTGATGTTGAGCCTCAGCCAATCCTCCCTGGCTGTTCCACTCCTTCACTGTAGCTTTCAGCAACCTCTAATTGATCGTGGAAGAGCTTCTTCATCAGAATGGTAAGGGCCAGTTGCCAGCACTCTATGTTGGCAGCATTCCTCAGCTTCTAAACCTCTCAGCGATTATATCTCGCAGCCTTCTTTATCCATCTCCTGGATGACTGATCCTGAGATGAATGGCTTTGTTTTTGCCTTGGCCCTGGCAATGTCGCCACGTCCAATGATTATATACCTTGTTGCTGAATGTCAAGCAACCCTGAGGCAGATTTCGCAGCACTTACCCTCAGTCTTGCTGACCATTCTGCAGAATCCATGGTTTTATGGACATCGAGGGCCTGAAGCCGATCACCGATAGCCTTCCAGAATGGCCTCAAGGACCTCTGGTTCAAACACAGATACATTGATGGCTGCTGATTTCTCTGGTACCTCATCGGCCCTCTTACCCTTACCAATTGTGCTTCCAGCAGGCACAGGATTTACCTGCATTGACGAGGGTGTACTGGTTGCTTTGCAGGAGTTCGTCAAAGTACATTCATCAATATATGCTCTTTCTATATATCTCCATTTCTCAATAATGTCTCCCAGGTCATGCAAATAAACTGTTACTGTCAGTGCCACCCCGAAGTGGCCTAGGTAACATTGATGGTATTGACTATATTAAACGAATGGAATTCATGTAGGAATATAGTAACTCCCTACTACCACCAACCCACTACTCCCTACTACACCCTACTACTACCTACTACTACTACCACTACACATTCACCTCTCCCCCTACTACCCCATACTACACTACAACATACTCTCCCCTACTACTACCACTACACTTTTCCCTCTTGCCCTACTACTAACCCATACTACACTCTACTACCCCATACTGCCCCCTACTACCCCCTACTACTACTACAAATACCTAACCCCTCTCACCCTACTACTACCCATACTACACTCTACTACCCCATACTACCCCATACTACAACCTACTGCTACCACTACACTACTACACTTTCCCCTCTTCCTACTACTACCACTTACTACACTACAACATACTCTCCCCTACTACTACCACTACACTTTCTCCTCATTGCCCTACTACTACCCCATACTACCCCATATTTACATCCTACTACTACTACCACACTTTTCCACTACCACTACTATAACTTACCCCTCTCCCCCTACTACTACCCCATACTGCACTACAACATACTCTCCATACTACACCCCCCTCTTCCCCCCCTCCCCTACTGCTACCCCATACTACACTACAACATACTCTCTCCTACTACCACTACACTTTCCCCTCTCGCCCTACTACTACCCCATACAACCCCATTACTTACATCCTACTACTACAACCACACTTTCCCACTACACTACTATACTTTCCCCTCTCCCCCTACTACTACCCCATACTACACTACAACATATTCTCCATACTACACCCCCCCTCTTTCCCCCCTCCCCTACTGCTACCCCATACTACAACTACATCCCCCCTCCCATACTGCTACCCCATACTACACTACAACATACTCTACCCCCCTCTTCCCCCCATGCTACATCCTACCACCACCACTACACTACTACACTTAACCCTCTCCCCCTACTACTACCCCCTACTACACTACCCCACTCCCCCCATGCTACAACCTACCACTACCAATACCCTCTCCCCCTACTTACTACCCCCTACTACACTACAACATACCTTTGCAACTACCCCACTCCCCCCCCATGCTACAACCCCTACTACACTACAACATACCTTTGACTTCCCCCCCATGCTACAATCTACCACTATCCCCTACTACAACCTAAGCAACAACGGACCCCTGGTACCCCCCCTACTACACTACAACATACCTTTGACTTTACAATCTACCACTACAACCTACTAGCAACTACAAGAGACGGACCCCTGGAGGCGGGAGTCAGTAAGGATAGATGGCTAGGTAGTATTGTCCGCAAGAGCTGCGAGGACCTGTCCAACAGCATCCCGTCAGACCTCGGGTGAAGCTGAAGCTCAGCCAGCAGTGTCCTTACCTCGACTTTGGTCGTCTGGTCCAGTGGGGCCACAGTCCAAAACAGGTCGGACCACTGAAGCATGCAGCAGCTCTCGCCGCAGAAGGCAGATGCCACCGACAGGAGCAACATCGCACAGTCCCGCAGACCGACGAAGATGTGCTGTCTCCCGGAGAACTCCGTCAATGCCCAGAGGGAGCATCAGACAAGTTCCTCCTTCGAGTATGTGTCTGTGATCATTGCAACCCT
>JBBPJP010000873.1:0-13538 GCA_038088775.1 Boletus barrowsii | reverse complement strand
ATTCTAGTGACCTTCGAGTCTAGTGAGCCTCTTCAGGTACCTAGATAGAAGAGACCCGCCGAGTCTTCGCATCGTCTCGAAGATAGGCCTTAGACCTCAGAGATCCTCCGTCACTCTTCACTCTTTCATCCTACGTTCTTCGACCCGTATCGCAGCACGCTCCGTCACCGCTACGTGCGTTACAGTTACTACACTATGTGTATGTGTAGCCATGCAACTCATTCCATGAATTGAAGTAAATGCACTTCAAAAAATTGTAAGGGTGTATACCTTATGTACTTATGTACTCAAGATCACGCCAGATGAAGTGAACTGTATTTTCATCAATGATACATAGAGTAGTTGGTAAGGTAGATGAGGACTGTTGTCAAGATGGTCCTCTTTTTATACTACTTATATGGGCACATGTGATTCCCTGTATCACATGCACCACCATTCAGATACTATACTAATTTGGGGCTATATGCCCCTAACATGTTGCTTCCTTTTTGATCAGATCTATCCCAATGATCCCAGGAATCGTTCACATATTCCACTTTCTGCATGCCCTCATTCTGATGGGTGCATTTTGACATTCAACTTGGTGTCCTCAAGGTTCTATGCACCCAGTAATCTCAGTGGTATCAGAGGAATGCAAACTGAATTCATTCACTCTGCACCAATGTGGAGAGGCCCAGGTGAAGGTCCATGGAAAGACTCCATTGTCATTACCCCAGAGAATTCCAACAACCAGTTAACCTTGTTGCCATCTGGAATGCATAATTTCAATACAGTGACTCCAAAAACCCTTTCCATACTAACCTAGATGGTGGTGCGAAGCACTGTGGGAATCCTGCTTAGCTTTGGTGAGATCATAAATAGTACATACTCTTGGCTACAGAAATGCCCCCTAGGCCATGTGATTTGGTTCACACATCATGGAGATATGGCCATTTTAAAAAACCAAACCATGGAAAGGGTTTTTTCACTTTTCAATTTACAAGGGTATTTGGGTATTTGAGTACTTGGTATAGCCTCCATTTGCTCTAAGCACTGCCTAAGCCCTCCTAGGCATGCTTTCAATCAGTTTCTGACACTCCTCAACTGGAATTCTCTCCCACTCTTTCTCAACCCCTTTCCATAATGCATGAACTCCATTAGGAGGGTTTTCATGCTCTCCAAGCATCCTTTTGAGCCATCCTCAGAGATGCTTCATAGGATTGAAATCAGGAGACTGTGTGGGCCACCTCATGGTCCACCCCTTCACCTTTTTATAGGTATACTTGGGGCCATTGTCTTGCTGAAAAATAATGTTAGAAGGATCTAGACCAAAATGCTCCACAGTATAAGGAGCTCATCCTTCAAAATCTGAAGGGAAATGTCCCAATCCATCCTACCACCAATTGTGGCAGCATAGCCAACTCTCCTCCAAGCCATACAGCTCCATATCACCAAGAAACCTCCACCAAACTTGAGGATCCCTGACACTAGCCTATTACATAGAGCCATATCTCCATGGCATGTGAGCCAAATCACATGACCTAGGGGGCATTTCTGTAGCCAAGGGTATGTACCATTTATGACTCCACCAAAGCTAGGCAGGATTTCCATGGTGCTTGGTGGTATGGCAAGGTCTAAGCAAACCTTATAATGTCTAGTAGAAAGAATAGGGCATTTGAACATGACCACACCCTTCATGCCAGATTTCTTCAAGCAAAAACAGACTGTTTTGGTGAGGAGGGGTTGGTGGATGATATTGGTGAGTGCAATCCTCACTTGCACTGCATTTTCAGCCCTGCCTGAGGTAATAAAATATTAAGTTTGGTGGATCATGGGAGGGAAAAGCATGGAAGGACAACCCCAATGGCTTTGGTAAGGCTAGAACACTTCTTGGAGTGGAGTTTGGATATGACAGAGGTGCTGACACCAGTTCTCCTGGCAATAAATTCATCAGAGTGACCAGCATCAAGCATGGAGAGGACTGTGTTTTGTTGGGTAATGGAGAGAAATCTAACTGTGGTAGGGATTGGGAATCCAGAGGTGTGTGAATCATTTCAAGCTCAGACATGTTATTTATATGTATATCTTTGTTTGTATGCACAAAAAATGCCAATCAATCTATGATTTCACTGAGATCCTACTTGTCAATTGAAAAGTGAAAAAACCCTTTCCATGGTATTGGTCTTTTAAAATGGCCATATCTCCATGGTGTGTGAACCAAATCACATGACCTTGGGGGCATTTCTGTAGCCAAGAGTATGTACTACTTATGATCTCACCAAAGCTAAGCAGGATTCCCACAGTGCTTGGTGGTGCACTTCACACACCACCATCTAGGTTAGTATGGAAAGGGTTTTTGGAGTCACTGTATCATGTGCATCCTCACTTTTTTCGTCTCCTACCCTTGTGCTGTCATCTGCTCATTCAAAAAGATTGGTGACTCCCCTGATGATGAAACAGGGATGTGGATGGTCCAGCCCAGTTACCTTGCCAACAACACACCTGATATTGAAGTAATACATATCAACAGGATATATTGTGCTACACACCTTATACCCATCTACAGCACTCAACCCATTTCCCACAGCATGAAGCCACACCACTCCTATGATGTGTTTGGGGCTTTCTATGTAAATAAATATGCAGACCATCATATGTTTGAAATTGTGAGTTAGGGTTCTCGTGTGCCAATAGTACTAACTACTTATTATTACAAATATAATCTTCATCCTTTTTGTGCTTTATACCCTTGTTGTGCTTAATCCCCTTGTTATTGTCACAATAGCGTATGCCCAGTGCTAACCAGGCATAAGGAATTACTCTTTGGACTTCGGCTCTGCTGCTGTAGGCTCTGCCAGTGGAAGTATACGTGTACTACTACGTATGTACATGTGAACGAGAGGATACGATGCATGAGAAGGAGAGAGAGTGCGGGCAAGCGCGAAGCGCTTCGACCCAGCGAGCACCTGTTGGGTAAGCGAGAGCTGCGATCCCCAACGAATCAATGCCGAGGTGACGACGCATGCAACGAGTGATGCTTACCCAAGAGGTAGGAGGCGCCTGGATGCTGCCTGATCTCAATTCCGCCTGCGGATCGGCGGGATGGTGTGTTGTAGAAAAGAGGCATGGACCTCTGGATTTGCTTGCATGTACGGTGCAAGGATTTGAGCGTGTTTGCGTAAATAGATGAGGAAAGAGTCGCCCGCCCACCGGCCTTTGACCTTGACCACCTCGAAAGGGATTTTTCGCAGCAGGTATTCGAGAGTGGCTCCGATGCGGATACCGTGCCCTTTTAGTGGAGGGAGCCCGGCTGCTGCGAGTGCTGAATCCAAAACTTTGAGGAGTTTTGGTCTTGTGAGAGGAATGTGTGTAGACTTCGAGCGGTATGCGAAGAGGGGAGCGGACGCGGGTGGATCGTTGATACGGAAATGATTAGATAAGGCGTCGTCCGGGTCATGCGGGCCATCCTGCTTGGCCCAGTTGACTTCTTCCCCTACTGGTGATTTCTTCGTCCACGGCAGGCGGAAGCAGGTCATCTGTAGCCCGTGCCTGTCCTTTTGGATGGACATGCCCGAGCGCGTGACGTGTCGCGCGGGATCAAAGGCTTTGAGTGACGGGGTGGTGAACTCGCCTGTCCTTGCTGCCGAGAAAAAGGTGGTTGTGAGGCAAGCGAATACCGCCGCATGCAATGGGGTGTCGAGATCCAAGTGCATGCGAATGACCTGGATCGTTTCCAAGGTGTATGGTTCCCGCGGTGGTCGTTTGGAGGTGGGTGGGGCTAAATTACGTGCGGCTCGGTATAATAGGTCTGCCTCGCCTTCATTTATGTTCCAAGCGAGGCCGTGGATTGCGTGCCATGCGTGCACCGCGCTGACATAGTTGACTACGGTGGACGGGGCGTACGCTCCTGCTAGATGTGCTATGAAAGCAGACATGACATCCGAAACAACTGGGGCACGCTCTGCTTCTGTGATGCCCTTGAAGTCGCAAAACGTGTGGAAGGCTAAGAGACCTGAGCCGTATGTTTCCTTGGTGGAGTCAGCCCAGGCGTGCGGGAGAACACTTAGTAATCGCTGTGCGTCGATGTTTTGCAACGGTTGCTGCAGAGATCGCGGGTTTATTGGGTGCCAAATGACAAGCCTATCTTTGGCTGCACAGTGTGGGCGTAAGGAAGTTTGCGTGGTGGGCAGATTAAGTGCTGGTGAGGTTCGGGCAACATCCGACGATGTTGACTCCTCATGCGAGCGCAGGGCTTGTGCGAGTAGGGTTAAACGCGGGGATTTACGTCCTCCCGAGCTCTGATTTGACGGAACTGGACGCGATGTAGGGGGGATCAATGAGGAAGGGGGTGAGCTCGTTTGGGATGTCAATGGGGGGGAGGAGAAGGGAGAGGGCGGGGTAAATGCCGCGCGAAAGAGGGTCGGCTGGGTTCCCTCCACTCGGGATGTATTTAGTGACGATGCTGCTATTTGTGTGTACGAGCTCCTGTAGGAGTCGCTTGAAGATGTGGTTGACGTGCTGGTTCCTGCTACGTCCGCGGTTCCAGGCTTCGACAACGCCTTGGTTGTCTCCGTGGATAAGAATGGGGGCATTGGGACGAACAGTGCTGAGTAAAGCGCGGGCGAGCAGTTCGAAACCGACTGCTTCCGCCCAACCAATGTCACGTCCGTCAGAGTTCCATCCCGGTTGCAGGAGCCATGCGCGCCATCGACCTTGTATGCAAATGCCCACTCCGATGGAGGAGCTGGCATCAGAAAAGGCTTGAAAATTGATGGGGGAACGGGGAATGGGAATGGGGTTGGGAAGTGATTTGGTGGCGAGGCGGATTCGCCACCATTTTATGTCATCTAGGGTGCCTTTCGGGGGTGTGTGAGGGACGAAGGGCTTCTCGCCGAAGATGGTTAGCATGGCCTCGAGATTGATGAGATATGGTCGTCCTTCGGGAAACACTTGCGCTGCGTGCACCAGTTTGCCGAGTAACTTCTGGACCTCGTGCAATGTGTGTGTGCGCTTGTCTGACCAATCGCGCAAGGCGTCGAGGTATTTTAGCCGTTTAGCCTCGGCAAGGGTGACCGTCTGGTGCTCTAAATCCCATGTGAAGCCTATGAAAGTAGGCGTGGCCGAGAAGGGCATATCCTTTGATGGTTCCCACGGAATGCCCAAGATGTTTGAAATGCGGTCTACGTCCGCTAGATCATATGGGTACGGGTGAGCTGAGGTGTCAAGGCCCCCGGCTTGGGTGTCAGTGAGGTCCCTTAATGGAAAGGTACAGTCCTCATCAAACTCTTCTGTTGTTCCATCAGGTAATGTCCCTCCTCTGAAGTAGAGGCGTCCCTTTTGCACGGCAGGGCCCCCATATGTCGCAATGCGGAGAGCAGCAGCATGTCTGGTCTTGTTGTAAGCACACAAGCGCTCACGGGGGATCCGGACGAAAATGTGATCGTCAACCCATCGCAGGATGGGTCCAATGCCAACGAAGCGCATGATGTCTGTTCCGGCACTTGCCACGTCGCCATATATGCCTGCTGATGGGGCGAAACCAAAGCATAATGTAGTGTCTATGGCAAAATGGGAGTCTGATAAACGGACTACTAAACCATGCCATTGCGAGGGATGTACGGGAATTGTACGATAGGCTTCCGCGACATCTCTGACTGCGGCTTGTGACCCGGCTGGGAGGGAGGACAGGAGCAAAGCTACTATGGGAAAGGTACTGTAAGGTGCCGTGAAATCGTCTGGGCACATGTGGGAGTTTATGGATTTAAAGTGAGTCGCGTCGCGTGGATGCGAAAGGTCTTGGATCATACGGTATTTTCCTGGTTTCCCAGGCTTGGGTATTAGGGAAAGAGGGGAGGTTTGGAAGTGCCCTAGTATGTGTTGCACTTCCGTCATGGATAACGGAGCTATGTACCGAAGTTTGGTGATCTCCTTATGTACGATGTCTCGGAAGACGGAGTCATGCTGTGCAATGGATGGGTGATTCGGGGGGGCAAAGGTCCGAGTTAGGGGGGGCATATGTGCACGAAAGCCTTGCCGGAGGCCCTCAACGACATTAGGGTATCTGGATAATAAACCTGCTCGCTGGAGGAAGTCCTGCCAGGTGTGTGGTTTATACGGTGTTTGAGCTGTCGCGTGGCTGCGCCTTAGCGCAAGCTTGAGCACCGTGAGCGGAGCTTCCACAGCCTGAACAGGCATGCTTCGCATTGTTGTGGGGACGAGAGCATCCTTGAGGTTTTTGCCAGTCGTGGCAGAGAATTTCTCCCGCAGGGTCCACGAGTCGCCCTTCTGGGGTACGCCTGGCATAAGCAGGGGATCCATCCCAAAGGAGGACGAGGCTGCATCTGTTAATGTCATGCGCGTGCCGTCCGAGGCAGGTTGGGCATGCTGATTTTCCTTTTGGGCTGTCCCGCACTGGACGCCTTTGGTGCGACTGCGTGTCCGCGACAGCGCGTGGCACGTCTCCTCCTGACCCGTTAGAGCCACGAAATCGCGACGATGGGGGGGATCTGGAGCGAGAGTTTCTTCGCCGCTCGTATCCCCCTTCTGTGCGGGAAGCATACGAGCGGCGGGAACGCCGGTTGGCTGCTGTTGGGGATGCCTGTGTAGTCATGAGGCTTTCGACCTGTGGGTCACCCATGGTGAGAGGCATCCGTTAGAGCGAGCGCGGCATTGTCGGTATTGGGGGCAAGCACACACGAGAGGGGGAAAAGTGTGATTAGGGCAAGATGCGCGTAAGGGAGAATGTACTGACCTTGCCTAACATGGCATCATTTACCTCTGTGACGACGTGTTGCATTAGATGGTCATTAATGAGGGCGATGTTGAAGGCCGTGCCCTGCTTGAGCGCGTCGTGCCAGTGCCGCCTGATCTTGGCTGCATATGTTGCCAGGATGCGATCGCCGTGTCGCGTCGATGAGCGGTAGGGGTGGGATTCCAGGTTCCAAAAAAATTGAAATAAGGCTTTGGTGTGCTTGTCCGGCCAGCCTGCAGCCTTTATGTGCTCGAGGTACGAGGTGCGGGCTTGCAGGATTTCCGTGAAGGAGAGTTCGATATCAGCTTTGGCATTTTTGGAGGCTTTGACTGAGGCCACCGGTCGAAGCGTGAGGATGTCATCCGTTGCGAGCAGGCCATACGCATCATCTGCTTGCGATCGGGCTAACCTAGAAGCTTCCCAGCAACCTTCTTTGGTGAAGTACCAAAGTTCTACGTAGTCGAAGGCAGCCAGCTTCTGCAGCGCGTATTGTGATGGGCGCACAGCGATGGCATTAGGCGGGGGCTGGTCTTCCTCGAAATCTCCTATGGTGGGCTTCTTCTTCTCCTGCGGTTGCTTTGCCGGCTCCGCTGGCTCATCCTCTGGTCTCAGCTGCTCTGGGGCATCATCCCCAGCCTGAGGCTCTCGGGGTTGGTCTCGTTGGCCCTCTGGCTGAGGATTGGCTTGCCGCCAAGTGTCTTGCAAGTGTCGTATAGCTTGCTCCTCGTCCCAGTTGAAAGCGAGCATGAGCGCCTCCCGCAAGGGAAGGGCTTCGACTGCTGCATAGTCTGGCATGGGGTTGTCGACTGGGTCCATGCCGCGACGAGATGTGCAGAGTGAATGGAATGGAAGGAAAGGATTAAGGGAATGACTGGTGAAAGACTGTGGTTGGCGAAAGCGTGCGACGAAGCCTCTGGGGAGCTGAGTCGGTGAGCAGAGCCGGTGCGAGGAGCGAAAGAGAGAAGCGTGGGAGCGACTCGCGCGCCTGTCCAGAGATCTCACGTTGCGGCGTGACTCGTGCCTCGCTCCGTCGTAACGTCCTCATCAATGGGTACTTACCTTTGGGTGGGTTTCTTAGTAGAATGATGTGGTTCGAGTACAAGAAGTGATTATTCAAATTCAGACTCAGCAGAGTCTTATATACTACTACTATAATAGGAAAGTCACGTGATACCTGATATCCATCTTTCAACGTTATGCTTATTGTGAAAGGCACTGATTCATCCTTACACACTTTTTAGCGAGTTGCAACTCGGAAAAAGTGTGGAAAGTACAAACAAGGAACTTGGAAATCCCCTGATGCGGCATGAGTGAAAAAGAGAGGATAGCAAATGAAGAATGAGAGTAAGCCACTACGGACGACCGGCGAAGAGCACGGGAACCATCCAAGTTATCAATCGATGATGGACAGCAGACGTACAATGGCAGCAGTGTGTGAACATGACAGGCGAGATGAAAGATGATGATGGCATATGAACGCTGCTCGAGTGCACGAGACCCAGTTTCGCCATAGATCGATGTCGATAAAGGATTGCCTTGTTAGTATTATTGATACCATATGCCCAACCAGTGCATCAGCAAAGACCTCAAGGAATCTGCACTCCGTTTCTGGGAGCTTGGCTGGGAAGTCGACAACATGCTCTTGCATTAAAATCCTCATCCGAGGATTCATTGAG
The DNA here is from genome assembly GCA_038088775.1 of Boletus barrowsii. NCBI lineage: Eukaryota > Fungi > Basidiomycota > Agaricomycetes > Boletales > Boletaceae > Boletus > Boletus barrowsii. The sequence continues at coordinate 5,132 of JBBPJP010000873.1, read as the reverse complement.
CTGGTCCATGTTGGAGGTCGACCATAGTGTCTAATTCAGGTTTTAGTGTATCTAATTCACATGAACGCGTCGTGCTTATCATTTCTAATCGAAAAAGAATGTGTACAAATCTCATTACATTTGGGCACCAGTGTAAGCTGCGACATGCCACGTAGAGATTCTGTGGTTGCATTCAAGCCCATCTTGCACACCACTCTAGCACCCCATTGGTATGTACCCAAACACAGCACAGACTAGTCCTGCCACACCAGAGTTCCCATCAACTGCGCATCCAAAGGGTTAACTGCTGTTGTGAGGATCATTCTTCAGCCAGCTCCATTGTCACCCGCAGAGCGAACTTGTGAACCTCGCTATCTGGACAACAAACGTCGCAAAGCACCTGGTTGGGTATCTGCCTGCATACTTTTGCCAGAGTTTCCCCGTCCATATACTCCATCGCCTGACGAACTTTGCACCTGCCACCGTGCAGTAGTTGATCTAGTTGTAGACGCATGTCAGCATCTAAGCAATGACTTGAGGACAACGATCCACTGGCAGCTTTCCTGGTGGTGGTGAAGAATACGTGAGACTCCGTCCCGTCCCTACCTGCTCGCCCGGCCGCCTGCAACACTGACATAAGGCTATACTTCGGTGTGTGGATGACGACAAATCGGACGTTGGGTTTGTCAACTCCTACTCCAAATGCTGAAGTGCACGCCATCATCTTGCTCTGCCCGCTTTCCCACACTTGCATGTTAAACCCCTTTCCGTCATTGGCCAAATTTGGTAACTTGCTGTGAAAGACAGGGCACTGATTCTCAGTGGAAAACCGTTCCGCCTCGTCACATGAGTTGAAAAATATGAGCATTCTTTCCCACTCCTTCAGCCTTTTTGCAAGGGCATGAACGAGGCTTCGGAGCCCTGGCGCTCCGTTCACAGGAATAGTGTGAAGTCCAATCTCCTGCCGGTTCGTGGGCGATCGAATAAAAGCAGTGTTCTCTAGTTTCATGTTATACGGGTCCAGCAACTTTTGTTGGAGCATAGGAGGGGCCGTGGCAGAGAGCAAATACAGTGGCATTTCTTGGTCAGCTGCCCAGCATGCAAGCTTTTTCCAACTGGCCGTACGATCTGGCGGACAAGAGAGCACATCGTGGTGTTCATCAATGAAGATAGCCGTGAATTTCGGGGCACCTTCCTTGATCAACTTGCTGTAAAAGGGTCAATATTTTCTCCGACTCAGGCAATGAGAGGCACACACTCGCAGAATTTGAGGGACCCGACATGCTCGACCTGAACGAAGAGGATCTGAACATGCTGAGGGATGTCGCTGGCCCCATACTCGATTGCTCGAAGACCATGCCTTTGTGCGAAATTACATTGTTGAGTCAGGAGCACCGTGAAAGGACAGACAACAATGAAGCGCGCCTCCGGGTCAAGCAGAGGGGGGATGAGCCACAGCATACTTTTGCCTCCGCCCGTCTGCATAGTTATCAAACCATCCTGTCGCTTTCGCATGATCAAGAGAATGGCCTCCATCTGCGACTTGTTCTTCTCGCTCGCATTCGGATTCTGCAGTAGCTTTTGGATGGCATTTCGGATGTTTTCCCGGAGCAGGTCATCTTCGCCTTGATCACGATGCTGAATGTTCTCCATGAGAATGTTCTCCGCCGTGTAACCTGGCAATTTGGAAGCCTGTGGAACCGAGTGAAATGCTAAGAGGCGATCCACTTGACCCTCATCTTTCCCGTAATCAACCTCATCATGCCGCGCCCTCTTCTTTGCTCGCAGGAGTGTTGTCTCTTCCGGGGTAATAAGTTGAGGCATGGCAGCCCTCTTTCGTTCCCTGTAAAATTGCATTGGGGTGTCATCGGACGTGGAAGCATTGAATGGATCCTGAACGACGAATGAAGACGAGATCGCTGAGTTGTCTGTGATATCTGGGAAAAGGGGCAACCTATCTGCCTGCGAGCCTTCAGCTGAAGCGAGGGGTGATGTTCCTCCCCCTGAGGAGGCAAGCTTCTTCTGCGGGCCTCCAATTGTGGCATTAGTGGGTGGCGCTTCTCCCAAGTTCTCGAGTCGCTTAATGTTTTCTGCAGTCAGGCCAATGGCTGCGAGCTTGCTTATGACTGTATCAGCGACCACCCCAGAGATCTGGACAGCGAGTTGCCTTGCATCCAGGAGCTTCTCGGACATGGCTGTCATTCCCCTGGCACACACTGCCTGAGGAGGCTTCTGAGGTCCCATGCCAAGTAGGCTAGACCACTCTTTGCCTAACCAACGGTGCTGAGCCAAGGTGCTGTTGGAGAGGCGGGGCACTGCGCCATGAACAATCGCGTAGTGGGCAAGATCCACTTCGGTGGAATGGTCGGCAGCCTCGGCGAGGAGATCATCGGCACAGCTAGGAAACGTCTCATTCGGAGAAATGAACTCCCGCCCAAGGGTTATCATTCCTTGGCGGAATTCGCTCGCGCCCCAGGTACATTGGAAAAGTTCCTGGTTGCGCCTTTTCACGCTATCGTAGAAGACCTCTGATGTAATTCTGGTGCCTTTTTCAACGCAAAGGTAGCTGGTAGTAACAGGGGTCAGACGTCCAGCCAAAAATGGCTGACACGATGGCAATGCTTACGTGCGGTACAATGAACGGGACTCTTCACCATAAATGACCCCCGCGAGGATGGCCTGGGCTTCTCTCTGCCCACTGCCCAGGAGCACCACCAAAAGGTCCCGAAGCGGTTCAGCTAAGAACGCAGGGATGCAATTGTCCCTCCCCTTCATGTTAGTGGTTTTGCTGTATCTACCCAACAACATGGCTTCATTTCCCTGAAAAATTAGATTGCGAAGCCGGTCTGCATTGCGCAACTGGATCTGTAGGAACTGCTTGACGCGAGTGGAAAGCTGCGCGCCGATGAAGAGCGCATGGATGACGTGTCCCCACATCCTGTCCGAACGATGGAGGAACTCCTTGATCGCTATCTCATCCCAATTCCAGTCGCCGTTTCGTGAGAGTGTGCCGAGTTTCCATTTTTGAACCGATGACAAAAAGAATGCATGCTGGCGACTACTGAATGGGGCTTCTTCTAAAAAGGAATAACCTCTGTTTGTCTTGCCTAGATCGTCTACGATGTGCAATTCTGACATGGAGGGCCACTCGTCTTCTTGACTGAGATACAGAAATGCAGCTTTTGCATCCTGGATCAATCTTGCCATGCCGCTTCGAAGGCGGTCGAGATACATCGTCTCCGTGCCAATGGAAATCCACGCGTAATCGGGGTCGACAAAAACATTAGGGTCCTGCACCTGAGAATACGCCAGCGCGGATGCCACCTGTTGAAGCTCCCATACCATGTTGAATGTCGTGGGAGTGCCCAGCTTCAGTGCCAAATCGTGCAGCCGACCAACGCAGCTGCCATGGAGGCAACAGTGCCAGTGTCAGAAACGCCATTACATTATTAAGCAACCCACTTACTCGACGGCGTCCTCCGTCCCCCTTGGCTCCGTAAGAGAAAGGGCTTCGTACAACGTCACCACTCGGCAGAAATACTTAAGCCTCGCAAGTACCGGTGTAAGACTGGTTGCATCCATGAAAGACCCATCGCCGCGAAGGGCCATTAACCAGATGAAGCGCCTGATGGGATTATCCCAGGCTCCCAGTTTCTTCGAGTCTGGGTTGTGCACCAGCGACCAGCAGAATGTCTGGTATGCTAGAATCGCCTTCGACCTACTGTCCTGCGACTGCTCCGCAGCGTCCTTGACCAAATGCTCTATGAGGGAACGCAACTTCTGCCCCTGAGTCTCGGTATACACGAACAGCATCTCGCATTCGTGGCCCAGTTCCTTTCGCAGCATAGCCCTAACCATTTGCACAAAAAAAGGTACGTAGTTGTTGTCGCCAGAGACAAAGCGAAAGTATTTCGACCTGCGGTCGGGAAAGCGGTCAGCGAAAGCTCTATTCTGCGCAAAAAAGCACTTACTGCTCAGGTGAAAACCCTGGGCCATTCAGCAACACCTTTGCGACAGTGAAAGAGTGGAGGGTTTCCTCCAAAAGCTTTTTCGCGCGGCTGTGGTGCTCCTCCACGACGGTGTGCAGAGAATTCAGTATTCCCCTGTGTTCTGTTACTGTGTGTTTCTGCTTAATCCTCCAAGCAGCCTTTCTCTGCACAGGATCCTTCCGAATCTCCTCATGAAACTCGTCCCACCCAGTGATTTTCAGAAGTGGCGGTCGGTCGCGGTCGGAAGCTGCAGCAAGGACAGGGTCGCCCTTCACGGAGGGCAAGAACTGGAGGCGGAGGTATTCTCGCATGTCCAGGTCACTCTCTGGAGTTGCTTCGACGTCCACCTCGAAATACAGCCGGCCCACTCCTTGAAATAAAGTTTGGACCATCGTTTCTTCGCGATCAGTGTCGTGCGCCAAACCTTGGCCGTGCTGGATCCTGGCATGCTTGAGCAACGCTTGGAAATCGCGAACACTGTATCTGCAGCTAAGTGGATCTGCCCTGCAACTATATCCTGGAGCAGGAGCAGCAATCCCTTTCACCGGAGGCCCGCCCGCCTGAGGGACGGGTGCTTGTTCAGGTCGTTCGCAAACCCCACGCTCCTTGCAGAAGGCTTTAAATGCTGCCTTGTCTTCTTTACTCGTAGTAACACCATGCTGATTCTTCACATGGCCCAGCGCAGCTTCTGAGCAAATGCCAACCTCGCATTGTCGGCAAATGAGCACCAGTAGCGTGGTGTGCATGCACAAACCAAGCCGATCGAGAATTTCCCCATGTATCACATCATTATCTTCAGGAAGGAGCTTGATGATCCTTCGCTTGCCTTTGGCCGCTGTCAGTGTTCCAACCAGACGGATGCAAGCTCAATAAACTTACCCCTGTTCCCCATGCTCTCATCTTCAATAGACTTCCCAGGATCAGAGACAACTTCCAAGCCCTCGCCAGCTGCACCAAGGGCGCCCGGAGACGATTCCTCTGCCAGCCGATTTCCTGAGATGGACAGGACTTAGTACCAGGCCTCACATTGATTTCAGGAAACTAAAACCGCACGCACCTCCCGTCTGACTAGCCCTTGACCATCCAATAGCAGACTCTTGCACCGATGCAGTCCCGGCATTACCTTGGCGGGTGGAGACTGTTAAGAAGGATACCAAACATAAT
>JBBPJP010000872.1:0-13561 GCA_038088775.1 Boletus barrowsii | reverse complement strand
ATCCACGCCCGCACCCCAGACGTCGTCCTCGACGTATCCGGCTCTTGGACCGCCAGATACAAGCTACACAGAATCGTTCTCATCCAATCTGTCCGTCCTTGCCCGTCTCACAACCCCCACGCTCACATCCCCACAGGGTTTCTTCAGCTCGCTCTTCACAGCCGGCTTTCTCGAGTCCTCCGACTCTTCTGGCCTCCAGCACGTCAACATCGTCTTCGATGACCGCAACATAACCCGCCCAGGTGCGTCTCCCCGACCCTTGTCTCATCATCACACTCACCACCATCGACAGCGTTCGAGTACGTATACTCACGACTCTTCTCCACCCCAGCTCATCGTGATCCCCTCCAGAATATGCATCGCGCGCCTTTACGGCGGCGGTCCTCCTCTCCACGTTTCCCCCGCGCTTATTCCGATCACGCTTCATCCCCTCACACCTTCCTTCCCTGGGTCGGCCCCACCATCAGACCTTCCCCTTGGCCATCACCCCGCGACGCCTTCCTTTCTTCTTTCCCTCCTCGCCACTTCCATCTACCTTTCTATCCCCTCTCTCGCTTCTCAAGCACTCGCTTACATCCTCAACACTGTCGGTCCCTATACCGTCCTCCATTACCTCCGATTCGCGACTGGTTCTCCCCTCAATATCCCTGCTGGGCAGGATCCTGATGCCGCCGTCGGCTTGGAACACATCGCAGAGATCCTCAATCCCTCGGACTCGCCTTCTCCCACAGACTCTCATGATGTCTTGGCTGATAAACTGCATGACCTTGACGTACAAAAGGAAGACCCTGCAGAATCCGACTCTGAATCAGAGCCCACAGAGTCTCCTAGATTCTCCCATTCCTTCAATTACGGCGCCGTGTCGGATAAGATCGGTGAGGCAGCCGCATGTTGGCTTGCAAGGTGGGGCCCAGACATGCTCCTACACGAGGAAAGAGCATCCCGTGCCAGAGATCTCCCATTCGCACCAATTCCAACCCAACTCTCACTCTCCCGGCGCCGCGCAGATACATTGCCATCTCGGCCATCCATAGACGACTCCTCTCCTTCAACACCCCATCGCGCTCCCCTAATATGGGCCAGAGGTGGATTAACGTCCCCATGGATACGAGAGCTCGTTTCATCCGATGCCTTGTTCGTCAAGGGAGAACGTGAACGATACGACCTGGCACGCACCGTCGTTGAACTACGAAGAAGGGAAGACACCGACGACGAGGAAGAAAAGGACTGGGAGATCATGTTCCGCGAGGGCATCTATTACACGAATATGGTACCGTGATCTCGCATCTGTTCTGGGTGCTTTGCTGACATCTCCCGTCAGCATGTCGACGATATCATTGCAATTTCTCAGGACATTTCTCCAACAACTGGTCGACCGTTTGTACCTATATCCGTTTTGCAGGATGCTCACTGGACACAATCCTTGCTTCGCTGTCGCATAACCGCGAGGCCTCGAAGCAACTCTTCGCCTACGTCTAGCCCATCGCCGGCGCGCGACAAAGAGCTAGGGATCTGTGTTAGCACTGCCGAAATTATTTCGCGACTCTCACACGCGCCAAAGCAACAGTCCGCCGTAAACGAGGAAGACAAGGTGTACTATCCGGTCGCTCAGGATTCATCATTACGTATCGGCGACAGCAATGGCATTGAAGGCGCATCCATGGATCAGTTATTTGACTTGCCGGCACCACCGGCTGACCGTAAATCCCCGTCGCGCGTCGCAACCTCTGAAACCAACTTTTTTGGTCTCAAAGCAGAGCGAAAGACTGCCGCAGAGTGTGTTGCGAGCGACGCGACAGGAAAAGCTCGCTGGTCGCCATATCCTCCGTGTCGTTTTGCAGTCGAGTTCTGGGATATTGATTCGCTCAAGGAAAAGTCTCGGCTGCATTCACACACGATTTGGTACGCGGGGAACTTGTTCAACGTATACGTTCAAGTCGTACGCAAGAAAGGGATCCAATTGGGCATATATCTACACCGTCAGTCGAGCGTCGATCCTATCCCTGCCCCTTCCGCGCCGGTACAGACCGGTGCTCGAGGCGAGCGCAACCACAACAGGATACCCTCACTTCCACAGCAGATGCTCCCCTCCGTCTCGTCGCCCACTGTCCGTCACTCCCCCTCCATGCAACCAGTCCGGAGTACAACCCCCAACTCTCTCCCGTCTGCCTCGTCGAACCTTCACACAAACTACCAATCGACTAGGAATGCCATTCCAGCGACGGCCCCCCCGGTCTCACCTCCGCAGCCGTACAGAGACCCGCGCTCGTCTGTTTCTGCTTACTTTTCCGTCTCCTGCACCAGCACGACGGGGTCCTCCATCACACGGTTCACGAGCGTGCCCGACGTTTTTTCTGTCAGCCAGAGTTGGGGTTGGAAATCGAGTTCGCTACGATTCGAAGAGATGGGCGAAGTTGGTGCGGATGGACAACCAGTCAAGTCGCCTGTGCCTGCACCCAAGGAGCTCAGTCTGAGAGCGACGGTCGTCTTGGGTGTCGTGTAGTCGGATGGGACTCTTTTCGTTTCGGTTCACATCTCATGTTTTCGATCTAAGTCTGCTGTCTTTCACCTGCGTTTATGTCGGCTGAGACACCATTGGTTAATTTTGTATGGGTTTCTTACTTACACGCGGACTATTTGATTTGATTAGTGGTATGGACTTTGTTCTTTGTGAGGGATGTCAACCTGCAGATTAAGTTCGTAACAGATGCGGGAACGGGGCACGAGGCCCCTCTTCCTGTGCGAGCGCCGAGCCTACACTCAAAACCCATCCACCTCCATCGCTCGTCCCGGCGCTGTGAACCATCAACTCATCCATCATCGTCAATTACTCGTCCACTCTCTAGCTGTTGTAGTCATGTCAACATCGAAAATGTACCAACCCAAGGGTCAAATCCAGGGTAGTGTACCCTTGTCTACGCAGGTTTTGACGCTTGGCAAGGATCACATCGTCTCTTTCGCGGGTACCAGTCAGTTCACGGCGCAAGGCGTCTCTGCTTGTGGCCTTGCCGCGTTCAACTTTGCCAGAATCGGCTTTCGAATCGAGCAAAGCAGCAACAGCCTCGCCGACGTCTTGAATGAGCTGAGCACGAAAGAGGTCATCGAGGTGAGTGTGCTACTAGATGATGTCCCATGTAGCAGTTGGAGTGTTGTCGTCGCCTCGTACGTGACCCATCCCTGACGACCTTGAACCCAGGAAATCGTGGCCATTTGTGCAGGATGGTCTAGTAACCTGCATCTGGAAGTCGATGACATCCACAATCTCCCCATCTTTGGTAGATCGCTCAAACTCATGTCTGTCGAGTATGGTCGCCCCCGACCCAAACACTTTCAGATGCTCCTCGAGTGCGCACATCGTGTCTCTCGCATCCAACTGCATCCTCATGCCCTTTTCTTCTCAGGAACATGAAAAAGATTGAGAGATCGGCCGTCATGATCATCACACGTCCACCCGAGATCATTGCTTGTTTCATGTTTGCCGACGCCAACGCCGGTCCGCGCGAAGACACGCTCGATAACCCGCTCTTTGTCATCTTTGACTCGCACCCTCGTCCTTCACACCCTCATGGAGCAGGTTTGTCGTTTAGCGCGTCGATAGAAAGCACGGCCCGGACTCTGAGCGACATCTTGCCTACCATCGACGAGGGCATCTTTGACTCGCCCGACTTTCAATGGCAAGCCCAGCTTCTCTCGAATTGCTCGGCACACGTGTATGTCGGCAGACATCGACGCAAGGACCACGAGGACGCCATCGTCCAATCCAACTTGACTATACTCACCCTTCGCTCAGAAATCTCGGCGCTCAGGCGCGAAAACGAGACGCTTGGCTCTGACAACAGGAAGCTCGGGCTAAAGGCCGATCGCCTCCTGGCTGATGTGAAGCAGGAGCAGATGAAAACAAAGCGTGAAGCGTCTTTTTCTGCAATGGCGTTTGCGCATCGGATACTAGGGCGGCGTTCCCAAGGCTTGGTTAGCCATGCTTCCGCTGGTCCTTCACAGGAGTCTAGCGCGGGTGGCGGTAGCATGCAGAGTTCTAGCGCGTATAGTCGCTCTGATGATCCCTTGTCTATGGCATCTGGCCAACGTCGTCGTCTGACGCGTCCATCTTCGGACACTGGCACCTCTGGAGCGCGCAGTATCTTTGCCGACAACCCACCCCCCGTTCCCTCCAAAACACTACCTACTTGTGACGATCTTGACCTTGATGAAAAGTCAAGCACCGATTCGGATGATCTTTGGATCCAGACAGTCTATGTCGCTCACGAACTCCAGAATGAATTTGACTCGGAAGATCGACGACTCCGTCAAGAGCATGGAGAGCTCGCCCAGTATATTCAAGCTACGTTTCAATGTAGCATCTGCATGGACGAACTGCCTGAAGATTACGTTGCCAAAGTAGACGACTGCGTGCACACGATGTGTAGGTCTTGTTTGAGGGAATTTGTTGCCTCGAAGATCCAAGAACATCGGTATCCGATATTTTGTCCCATGTGCACTATTGCGGAGCGGAGCAAAACTCAACCCGCTGGTGAGCACCGTGGTTGCTCTTGCTATTCCCGCCCCTGACGTCAATGTGTCTGGTTTGTAGCGATCTCGAGGTTCCTGATCGAACAACTCGGTGTCAGCGAGGAGCAGTCTCAAATCTTGACCGAGATGGAACTGGCTGAATTTACCGTCCAAGTCCACTGTCGCAAGTATGGCCCCTATACCTCTTTTCATTCGGGGGAGAGAAATGACGCGCTTTCAACAGGTGCCGACGGGCTACTTTTGTGGATCGCGAAGACTATTCGGATGCCGTCAACATCGTGTGTCCTCAGCAAGACTGCCAACACGTATGGTGCAAAAAGTGCGAGCAGACGATCATCATCGACGGCCCGAAACATTCGTGCGACGGGACATCCGAGTTGGATCATTTAATGAAAGAGAAGGGATGGAAACATTGTCCGAGTATGTGGTGTTACTCCCTACCTTTGCTTGTTTGTTTGAGCGTTGATGCAACGCATCTCATGAACCGATGTACAGATTGTACGACGCCAATTCTAAAGGAATCAGGGTGTAACCACATGATGGTGTGTACTCGTTCTCTCCCCTCTCTCCATCTTGTTGTCCTGGTTGACGACGACCACGACGCGGGTCATCTAACAAATACTCATGCTATGTGCTCTATTCCTGGCAGTGCATCTCGCCCGGGTGCAACTCCCACTTTTGCTACATCTGTGGTGGCATGATCGTCCGCTCGGCGCTCAACCAAGAGATCAATGATGCCGTCTCGGTACACTTTCGCAAGTGTCAGCTATTCGAAGTCCCAAACTGAGCGGGCGTTGGAACGATTGACTCTTTGGGGGTTGTATGACAGGATTGTTGTCATCTTTGGACTGTTACAGTAATTCGTCTCTCATAGATGCTATTGGTTGACCGTGGGTAGAGGAAAGAGGAACGTGCAAGTATCTACTAGAGTATCTCTTTGCTAGCTAGAAGGGGGATCATCGATCAGGCTCCAGGTAGAGGAGAATTTCATAACTGTCCTTGTAACTTCCATGAACACCACACGCCGTCGAAGTAGCTGAGTGGGTTAACACCGTACTACTTTCGCCGCATCGCCATCGGCCCATAAACGTTCAGACGTTCAACGCTTATAGCTATTTCTTCACGACTAATCGCACGTCCATCTGCGCCTTCGACGATCTCATGCACGACCAACCTGTCCACTTCCGCTTAGGTCGTCTTGACCTCAAGCTACGCTCGCGTCCCTTGTAGACGACTCAATGCTGCCTCAATAGACCACACACAGCCTTGAGAGTCCAATTTCCTGTATTTTCCCAGTAATCAGCTGAACTCTGAAAGAGGTCCTGGCGGCGTCATACACGGGTATCGCTTGGCACGAAGGGATTCCCACCAAGATAGATAACGTGGGTAGGCGATTGCTATCTGCACACTTCAGTGGGAATGCCATGGAACACCGCTGGAGTCCATACAACATGAACATGTAGATCTCGTTGCGGATTGCAGCACCACACGTACGCTTCAATCCACGGAACGTTGCAGTATTGATATCAGACCTTTGGATCGTGGAAACCGGCCGCCACGGTCCGCTCCAGGTTACCAAAAAAGGTCATCTGCAAATATGACGTTACGCGTTCCGTCGCCTTTGCAAGCCTACGGTTAAGGCTCAACCAGGACTTTAGGTCTACAACACTCTTGCAAGTCTGAGACTTTTTGCTGACCGTACTGAGCCAGCCAAGTTTTCGGCGAGTTCTTGGGCGGATGCTGGCATTTCGGGCTCTCATGCTTGGTGGCTGTGCTTATATATATCGACTGATTTTTTTGACCAATCAGCGTGCGAGGAAGGTTTTAAGTCTCGAATCTGATTCTCATCTTTCGTTTCGAGCTACCTCCACCATGGCGTCCTTCCTGCGTCACTATTCCTCCTCCATACCCTCCCCATCCTCCCCATCCTCCCCTCTCGCTGACATTCGCGTCCCCTCTTTTTTCCTGCCTACCTCTAGCCAGGTGACATGGCTCTACACCACACTCGCCATAGTCGCTACCCTCCTCGTCCTCGAACAGTCCGTGTACAGGTACAAGAAAAGGCATCTCCCAGGCGCTACATGGACCATTCCAATCATTGGTAAATTTGCCGATTCCATGAAACCCACTATGGAGGGCTACATGGCTCAATGGAACTCTGGTGCTCTCAGCGCCGTTAGCGTATTCAACATGCGAGTCACGTACTTGTCCACATCGAATGCTTACTGACGCGACCTTGCACTTAGCTTCATCGTCATGGCCTCGTCCAATGAGTATTCGCGTAAGATACTGAACTCTCCAAATCATGCCGAACCTTGTCTCGTCCACTCGGCAAAGTCAATTCTCATGCCGGATAACTGGTTCGTATATGCCCTTTGCTTGCATACGCACGGATTCCATAATGTTCTTCCCCAGGGTCTTCCTTACTGGCAAAATCCATGTAGAGTACCGAAGGGTATTGAATACGCTCTTCACGCGCAAGGCTCTTAGGTGCGCGTTTTCTAGCCTTGGCTCTCACCATTTTCTCAGTATCCCCAAGTATCTATATCTCGATCCAAGATGCCATCACTCGCAAACATCTGAATCGATGGCTCAAGGACGCTGCCAAGGATCCTCTACCCAAGTCGATCATGAAAACTGCACGTGAACTTAATATGCAGACATCACTCCGTGTCTTCTGCGGTAACCATATTCCCGAGGAAGGCGCTGCCGAGATCAGTCAAAAGTACTGGGATATCACCCGTGCCCTTGAGCTCGTCAACTTCCCTCTTGCTCTTCCCGGAACTAAGGTCTACAAAGCCATCCAGGCTCGCAAAGCTGCCTTCAAATGGTTGGAAGCGGCTGCCACAAAGTCCAAGATTGCCATTGCTGAGGGTGCCGAGCCAGAGTGTATGCTCGAGCAGTGGGTCAAGGAATTACAGATGCCTGGCTACAAGGGCCGGAAAGATTTCAGCGACCGCGAGATGGCCATGGTCATCTTCTCGTTCTTGTTTGCCTCTCAGGATGCTATGAGCAGTGGCTTGATCTACGGCTTCCAGCACCTTGCCGACCGCCCCGAGATTTTGGCCAAGATTCGCGAGGAACAGTACCGCGTGCGTGGTAATGATGTCGACAAGCCGTTGACCTTGGAAATGTTGGATGAGATGCCGTACTTGAAGGCCTTTGTTAAGGAGAGCATGCGCGTCAAGCCTCCTGTCACCATGGTAATCCTTTCTACTACGATTCTGTGGACACGTCTTTGACAATTCTATTTCAAGGTTCCTTACAAGACTACGAAGCCATTTCCCATCACTCCTGATTACACGGTCCCTGCCAGCAGTATGGTCATCCCTTCCTTTTACAACTCTTTGCACGACCCCCAAGTGTACCCCGACCACGATAGCTTGATCCCCGAAAGGTGGCTCGATTCCAATAGTCCTGCCAACACCAACCCTCAAAACTACCTCGTATTTGGTAGCGGCCCTCATAAATGCGTCGGTCTCGAGTACGCACAATTGAACATTGCACTCGTCCTTGCTACCGCTAGTGTGCTCACCAACTGGGAACACCAAATCACGCCTGAGAGTGATAAAGTCCAGTACGTCTTGTCATGCCGTGTGATGATCTATGTGTGTTGATTGAATGCGTAGGATCATCGCAACGCTCTTCCCCAAGGATGGGTGCCTGCTTAAATTTACGCCTTGTCCAAAGCCTTGATACATTTACACATCTCATCATCATGATGTCACATAGACTTATACCCACCAGTTAATCGTCACATTGGATTTTGTGAGAATGCTCTTGGGAAATGAGCTCGTTTGAAATGTTAAGAGACGAATGATGAGTCGCCACTTGGAATTGTTCGAGTGATCCCCCAGACTCTTGGTGATACTTGCCCTCTTGAATCACTCAGCAAAGATCAATATTTCAATCGTCTGAATTACCTCACGGGTCATGACGTCTCAAGGCATACCAGAATTTCTTACTTTGAGGCCCTGTGCTCGAGCGCCTCCATCCACCTCACCCGAGCCTGGCTAGCAGAAAACCGGGTTCAAGGAGATAGGAAAAAAGACTGTTATCAACGGTCAGTCCTAAGACTTTTGTCACTATCATCCGGCTTTACTGTATGTACATCCGGTTCTACAGCGTAGACATTTTTCGACCTTGGCAAACATTCCCGTTTCCCTCCCATAACATCGACCTCATTGTCATTGCCCACACCCAGGTGGCCTTGCCCAACACATCTGCGTCACCGACCACAAAAGCAAATGTCATTTTTCCCTCCACTCCCACCTTTACAGACAACAACCCTTCTCGTCGGCGCCTAGTACTGTGACGGCGGCCTCTTTTCAATCATTCTCTTCCCCATGGCATTCAATTGCCTACATACCATACGCTCTGCCAATGCCAGCGTCCAACCAAACTACCGCCACCCTTCCCCCCTAACTGGTGCGCCTTCCCCGCCAACGATGCCCTGGATACCGCATCTCGTTTTCCCGGGCCAGTGAGCAAATGTAGTGACTATCGATCCCCTGCACAAGAGTGGTGCTATGCGCTTTCTGGAACGGCTGCTTGCGTTCGGTGCGGGAACAATCGTGTATGTGCAATATGCGTACACAGGCGAGGGGCATGGATACGATTGTAAGGCGGGCAAGGGTGGATCCTCGGAACACAGCAGGCTAAGATTGATATACCGTGGACCAGACTAGCACTGTGTGGCTGACACCTCGACGCTTTATATACCATCTGCCAGTGCGTCCGAACAACTTCCTGGTTTGCTGAGGGTACCAACAAGTAAGTACGCTGTCCATGTGCGGCCATTTTACCAACCTACTAGCAACTCAGTCCTCTCGTTTACTTGACGCTCATACCAACGAATTAATCGCCTCAATTCAAGTCATCCATTTCATTTTGTTATGGTGCCCTAACACCGTCGTCATCTATCCAGAACAGTCTCAAGATTGCCACAGAGCGCGCGACGCCATGTCAGCTATCGAACGCGTCTACAACTGGGACATCGATTGGGCTGTGCTAGTCCACGATAGCGGACACGAGTAAGGACTGCCCGAACCCATATAGGGCTTGCGGAGAGAGACTCCAGGTACCCCCAGTGATGGAGGCCGCGTTTGATGTTCCTGACCCGCCAAGCATTGTTGTAAAAGCGCTGCGGGAGGCAGTGGATAGGGCATAGAAGGGACCAGAATGCAAATGTAGCATCGACTATCTCCACTATGTTCTTTTTATTGGCGTCTTACCTGGAGGATCCGATCATAATCAGGCGTGTCAAGGAACATTATCCGCCAAGTATTGGAGCTATCCGATGGCTTATAGGAATAGATAAGAATACATGCGCGAGAAAACTCCCCGCAGAGATAGATGTCCAAACAAACAAGTCCTTACCACCCAACAGAGTAATATGGTCTTTGTTGTTGTGGTAATGTGAGATTCATGTTAGCGTGGGTAGGTAGATGAATGGGATGAGATGATCTGTCCGCCGCCAAGCCGGTGTTAGATCCCGGGACGTTCTGTTGTTGCTTGGTCAATCACAATGTTTGTATACTGTTGGCAGTTTACAAACCTCTGCCTCCCGGCCGGAATCTACTTTCGTAGAGTCTCTTTCGACCATGTCAGTTTGCAATGGGATGTTGGGCGAGCGACTTGGTCGATCTGTAGCTCTCTCTAACGCCGTGAATCTGTTCGGCTCCACGTCGCTAAACCGGCCCCGTATAATTTGGCGTGTGTTGAGTCTGCACATATATATCAGGCCTTCATGTCATATCAACTAATAGGAAATGAAGTGTACGCCGCAATGAATGATACCCCGTATACTAGATCAAGGGTCAATTCAGTGGTCTGGACTAAGCAGGAGTTCCCCTACGTTTGCTCAGAACATAGTAAAAACCCACAAAGACGAAGTTCGTCGGCATAAAGTTGTACTATGTAGACAGGTTTAGATGCAAGTAACCCCGACAATGAGTTGCAGGTAATACTTACAATGAGTAAAGTGGCGAGGCTCATTGCACTATGACAGCGTCAATCGTTCGGAAGTCAATCCTGTTTAGGTAAACAATACCTTGTGAGTGCGCCGGTGTTAACTGCGTAAAGCGTTAGGTTTCTGATGAGGTAGTTACTCCTTCAAGCACGGCATCAGAAACAAGTAAAAGATACCTAGCAACGAGAAACATACTGCGTATGAGATGACCGCATCTTTTGCAAGTAATAACAAAGGGCGATGGCTATTCCTGCGTCATTCAGAACGCCAATACCGAGCGCGATAATCCCAACAACCTGAATCAGGGACACCAAGTAAGGGACGAGGGGATTCGCGCATGTGCGGAACACTGCAACTGACTCGCAGGTTTACAAGATCAGGTAGTGCAGGAAGCTGAGCACTGGAAGTAAGTAACACATATTCAGTTTGAATGCTGCAATAGAAAAGATGAGAGACTTGTCACCTTTTTACTGTGTAATCTATGTATGAATATATCAGTATCCGGAAATAGTCATGCAAGGTTTCATCGAGGACACACAGATAGCGAGACCTGGGATGCAGTTTAGGAGCAAGAACGAGAAGTCTGCGACCATGGCGATAGTTCCTCACCCAGTTGTCCAAAGTCCAGAAGTAACTTGCCAAGATGATCAGGCACATGTTCGATACACGTGGACCGGGCCTCACCAAAAACAATGTCAACCACAAATTGCCATAACTAACTGAAAAGGCAGTTTATTGGCGGTCATTACGGAGAATGAAATTCTTACATCGCCACACCCGCAGTATGAAGAAGCTATGGCCCAATGATTGTGGGTATATAGAGGACGTATAGTGAGCAAAATATACGCACAACTTCACAACGGATGCAACTACCGCCTAGATAGCGAGGTGCGTTCTCAGATACAAAAAAATCAACAACGAATGATTTACCTCTATGAGAACCTGGAACTACAGGGCGCTGTTGTATCAATTGAAGATCACAGACGATCGTGAAAAGTACACACGACGAGAGACCTGTATTCTTGTCAATCGATGTGGAATAGAGGGAAAACGGACACACCAAATTGGCTTCCCGAATAGCGCAGCGATATTCAGAAAATTACTACATTGTAATTAGATAACAAGTAATCATTAGCCACAGGAACTCACGTTATCGAGTACCAGTAAACGGTATGGCCAATAATCGCTTGGTGTGTTGTCTCCAATAGCCTGCGGGGAAACTACATAACAGATTTAGCAGGCACTGAAGGAGTACGAACAATAGCAACACGACCTAGCGGCCTGCCACATGAAAACCGTCCGACGATACACAGAGAGAGAAGATCTCACAATTGCTTTATACCCAGCTTTGTCCGAAGGATATTGACGATAATAATTGTACACCTGGACAAGGAACACGCCATACAACCTGTTGGAAGATCAGCATGACCATCTTGTAAATACATATAAACAGTACTCGCGCTGTAGACACGCTGAATCCAACGAACAATGCACCGAGCGTGCTGTCGAAACTCGGAAGGTTAGCCATTGCGTGTCCAGAAGACCGAACAGCGGATCGACGAAAGAAGGATGGCAGAACACGGCTATTTGATGGTCGGGTGAACGATGCTAATATAAGCTGGAGGAGCTATTGCTGTCCGGGATCCTTGACGCTGACCGAGAATGCTGAATAACTACGCCGGGTGGTGCCGATACTGATCCAAAGAATACAGTGCCCCCGATGCCGGAGATCACATTTGGGGAACAGGATGTTCGGAACGTACGATGAGCGTGTTAAAGAGAAGTTTGTCCCACGGGAGTCATAATTGATTATGAAGGCACGACCGGCGAAACTTTTTTGATTATCGAGGAACACTGGGCGGGCGCGGCTGTCCTGTATACGACATGCGCACCAGAACAATCGCCGCCGGTGGGTGCTTTGATCACACCGAGCGTATAGGGTCATGGCTCCCCTGAGCAGCCGCTCCATCACCACGGCGAGAAGCGCGTAGTGATCGATGCGACTCCAAAAAAACGTAACGGGGCTCTGCGTCGAATTTGAGCGTCACGAATTCGGATCTGTGTCGTAGTTGTGCGCATTGATCGCGAGTGTGCGAGTCGACCTGGACAAGCTGACCCGTGGAGATCATCCACACCGGGGTTGACGTACAGGCGGGCTGATCGGGGATTAGGTAAAAGGACGGAACTGCGCGGGGCTGAGCGAGGGCACGTACAGCCAGTCATTGGACATCGCTGTGTGTGCGGAGAAAAGGATACATATGGGCATAAAGCGATGTACATGAAATGTGCCCAAAGGCAGATGCACTCGTGGAGCTTTTACGGCCCCGGTGCCCCAAACGGAAGCCGATAGTAGTGACCGGAGTGAGATGCGATGGCAAGTAGGACCGCCTGCGGCCCTGGGAGGAAAATGATATGGCTTGCGTGCTAGATGAGTCCCGAGGCAGCAATATGGTACATTGCAGTCAGCTTGGCTGTGACGTTGTGGGAGATGCGGTGAGCGCGCGGGAAGAAAATTAGGAATTGTGCCTGTTCATGTCGCTTGTCCGAAGACCTGACGTGACTCTGCGCCGCAGCGTCATAAACTTTTTTGTCCTTCGAATCAGAATGGTGCTTATAGGATTAACGCATGCAACTGAACGCTAACATATTAGAACCCAGTTGTTGCGGGGATAGGGTGCATGATGTATTGTCGGGTATGGTCCTCCATCGATTGCAGTTGCAGTTGGAAGCCATCTTTGGGGTAGTCGAAACTGTGCGTACGTAGAACTTTGAAACAACCTACAATTGGAACAATGATGTGTGCACTGCGATAGTGTAGTCCCAAGTAGCCTCGTAAGGTTGTTTCCACCCCACCGATTTGTAACCCGTGGGCGGAAGTTCCAGAGAACGCACTGTTACTTAGACGTACCACAAACGAGACCGGGAACTAAAGTTTAAAAGAAGAATCATGATGAAGTGACGCCATCTCAGCATGTGGTCAAGTCTTTGCATTTGCGTATTACAGCCGAGGACAATAGACTGGCCCACTCGCGAAGTCTGAGTGGAAATTCTTGAAGGAGTTCC
>JBBPJP010000871.1:0-13569 GCA_038088775.1 Boletus barrowsii | reverse complement strand
GGTGCCTCAAAGAACAATGAAGTGCGACGAGCAATACGAGCAAAGAAAGCAGCGATGGCTGGCACGGATTCTGGTTCAAGAGCCGAGTCAAGGACACCAATAGTAAGCGTGGGCGGCAACTGGACGCTCTCCAACGACGGAGGAACGTCAGTGAAATGTCGCGTGTCAACGACGAGGGATATAGAATGTAACGAGGGACATTGTCGGAGAAGCTGGACTAGTCCGTCTGGCGTGGTTCCACCTGGCATGTTCCACGCCCAATCGTCATTGATATGAAAGAGTTCTAGGCGAGGCCATGCCGACATCACTGTGAGCAAATCGCTGTTCGAGAGGTCCACGCTCCACTGGATGTTGAAAGTGAAGTGACGAAGCTTGCTGAGAGCCGTGAATGGCTGTAGGTCTTTAAGGGTGAGGATTGGCTTGGGATCTTCCTCATGGAAATTGACTCGGTCCATGCGGAACTCCTCGACGGTGTCGACAACGCCGGACGTATCAAGAGCAGACAGGAAGGAGGAAACATCCATCTTGGAAGGACGACCTCCGATGATAGCACCAAAAATCCTGACAGCAGGTAGTCGGGTCCGGGAGAGTAAACGCGAAATGTGTTCCAAGAGATCCGAATGAAGTGTCAAGACGCGCACGTTGGAGAAGAGGAGGGGAGAGTAGGAATGTGTGACCTGGTCGGCCAATGCAGCGCTCACCGTACAAATGAGTTCGGTCAACGCAGACATGCAGGGGATGTGCAAGCGCATCCGCATCCAAGGCAACATTCATACAAGACACAGTCTGCAGGTTCTGCCACCGGAAGATACGGCTCGTGAATATTTTGCTCAACATGGTATCAGGCTTGGAGCTGAAGAAAAGTTTTCCGATGGCCGGGGAGAACCTGGACAACAATTCGATAGGATGCTGGAAGATAAATAGATGCTCCTCGTTCAAAGCATCAATTCTGGGGAAAGTCAAAGATGGAAAGGGCATGCACAACAAGTGCTCGACTTCGGTTGATCGCCCACCAGGAATAACGTGGAGATGGAGTAGATTTGGGAGGAGTGGAGAAGCGAGGGGCGGGTTTAAGAAGGTCCCAACAGATTTCCAGTCGAGTCCATCTTTATATCCACCATCGTCTACGAGGGATCGGATGCGGCATGTGTAGCTCCGAAAGATATCCCGCTCGGTCTGTGTGAGGGTTCTGCAGAATGAATAACACTTTTCAGAGAAGCGGAAGGGAAATGTTCTTATCAGACGATGTGTAACGAACCCCATGCATGAACATTACCTTGTTCCCCCTTCCGGAAGATGTTTGGTTGTAATGGGAAGCTTCTGGAAGACAGCGCACTATCGGGGACGGGTCGGGGAGGTTTTCCCAGAGTAGAGCAAGCGCTGGTTCTTTGAATGCGCAGCAGGTTCTAGCCAAAGCAGATAGATCGGAACTGGCCGTCTCTGCCCTGCGACAATAACCAAATATGTGGAGAAGAATCTCCGGTATCTCAAGCGTGTGATGCATTCGTGGGTGTTTCTGTGGTGCCACCGTTCAAAACAACACTGTGGTCTAGGATTACATGATTCAGACGGGTCACGTAGGGTCAAATCGACAATGCAAAGGGATGTACTTGTCTTCGTATGACAAGACTGGCATTGTTGCGTGGGGGAATGACGAGCCTCGAGAGTGAAGGACCGATATCTTTGACAAACCTGTTGGAAAGCCGTGATCAGAAATATAGACGTCATTAGTAGTAATTACTGGTCTCACCCGCAGCGCACAGTGCACTAGCGTTTAGTCGGACTTGTCTCGCTCGTGTTCATGAGTTGGTTCTTTGGGCATCCAGAGGAAAAGCCTAGTCCAGTAATGTACCACCATAGAGTCCAGTCGAGCCGATGCCAGATGCGCGACAGGTATACAAGAGCGACCGGATCTGGGGAGACAAGAAGGCAATTCGACCGTGACTGCATGCGTTCAAGAAACAGATGACGGATGTTCGAAAACGGACGGGTTGGATGTATTTTCTACTGGTTTGATGCGAACATAGGAGAAGTACTAATTGTTGACGATGGAGTCAACTAGTCACCACACTGTCGGACAGCATCCTTGACGCGTTGACATACATCTTCCCAGAGGCTCTCGCATACATCCCGGTTCGGTAACCTTGCGGAATCCGTTTCTCTGAGTAAAGTGTTCCAGGCACGGAATGAAAAAATCGGAGCGAGGCATGATACAAGCAAAGAAGGCAGTGATGACTCGTACAGAATCAGCTTCAATGAATGAGTCGGGGACGTTGACAGAAAATATGCTGCATGGCTCGATCGAAGGCGATCTTTCGAGATTTGGCAGATATTGAGGGATTTCGGTGTAACCGCGCGTATTGATGGCAACGCAAATGTTTGTCAACGATGGACATGTCTGCAGGAGCTGTACCAGCCCGTTTGGTGTGATGCCACCTAACGTATTCCAGCCCCACTCCCTGTTTATATTGAGTGTTTCCAAATGAGGCATGTCGACGCCAATGATAGCAGCTCGTTGTCCGTCAGGTCTACTTGCCAATCCATGCTGACGTCGATGCAGCAAGTCTTCGAAGCCAAGTACACATGTGTTCCCTAGAAGATCCACGTGACCTGAAGTCAACTGGCCTAAATGCAGTTCCTGAACGCAGTGACTAAAACCAGATGTCTCAACACCGGCAAAGAAGGTAAAGAGGTCCGTCCTGGAAGGACGGCATTCAATGTAGGCAACGAATCAGGTTTGGGAGGGTAGACGCGATATCGAATACAAGGATTGGGAGCGGAGTACCCATTGGCACAAGTTGGAGAAGACAAGGGGTGAGTCAGAAGGACGAATCTGGTCTGGCGATGTACTGCCTAGCTTAAAATCCAGATGGGACAACGCAGGCATGCGAGACAGATGCACAAGGGTGATCACGTCCATGGAAATGTCAGGGCAGACCAACGTCTGGAGGTTTCGCCACTGGCGGATAAAGATGGAGTCAATGAACTTCGTGTTGACGCCTGTAGGAAGATCCGCATAAATGAACAATCGACGGAGACACGAAGAGGTCTTGGCCAACAACTTGATAGGATCCTCGAATAGACGGAGAGTGTGCACCTCGACTTCAAGGGAAATGAGGGATGGAAAGGGCATGGGCAAAAAATGGACAGCTCGATTCGTGTATTCAAAATCTAGACGGCGGACGTTTGGAAAGAGTGGCTCGGGGGTGAGAGGTCCCCATAGGCGTTTCAGTGATTTCCGGTTGAGGCCATAGAGAGTAACTATTGATTGGATGCGACGCGTGTAACTTCGCAGGATGTCCCACTCGTTCTGTGTAAGCGATCTGTGAAACGAGTAGCACTTTGATGGACTGGAGTGGGACTGTGGAAGAGAGATATTCGGTATGAGACAAACTTGTGGTCGATGAAGCCATCTTACTTCAGGGTCTCCCATCCACAACAGTTGAGATGCTTCTGGCACACACTGCGCAAGTGGAGACAAGTCGAACGAGTCTTGCCAGAGTGCATCCAACGCTGGGTCTTTAAATGCACGACATGTTCTGGCCAGAAGTCAAGGAACAGAAGGTGACCACAACTAGGATCACGTGTGACATCCTTCCCTTGTACCAACACCATCATCATGACAATCAGCATCAATACCCGACAGGCCACCTTGATCACGCTCACGCTCGTCCTCTTCCTCGGCACCGTCTACTCCGTCAAGAACAGCACCTACCTCGACACCTCCAATCCGCTCCTCACCCACCTCCCACACCCACTCCACAAATCCGACTACTTCGCCAACAAGTCCAACATTCTCAACGTCTGGTTCATCAAACGCGCCTGGGGATGGACATCACTCGCCTTTCTCTTCCTCTGGCTCACCAGCCCGCGCCGCATCCAAACCCTCTCGCGCGTGTGCCAGTGGTTGCTCGCCTCGGTCGCCTGGCTCGCGTTCACGAGCTGGTTCTTTGGACCTGCCCTCATCGAGCGGTTCATCCTCCTCACGGGGGGTGAATGCACCGTCTCACTCCCCTCGGGCGCTGCATTTCCCGTCCCTTCCGAGTACTGTCTCACTAAAGCGAGGCTGTCGCCCCTCACGCACCCGACGCTGTTTGCAGCCCCGCTCATCCTCCCCGATGCGCCGTGGAGTACGGTGCCGAGACTGAGGAGGGGGCATGACGTGTCCGGACACGTGTTTTTATTGACCATGTCCATCTTGTTTCTCGCGGACCAGTTGACGCCGTCGTTGCGTGCCGCTAGGTGGCCTCCGATGCATACGTGGGCCGTGACGGCGACGGTGGGTCTCTTGGGAATCTGGTTGTTGGCGCTTGTGACGACGAGCGTGTACTTTCATACGCCGTTGGAGAAGCTGACAGGGTACCGTGAGTCTGAGCGTGCCACGTTGCGTGTGTGCTGCTAACCCATTTTGACAGTGTTGGGATTGGCAGGGTACAGCTTAACGCTGCTGCTCTAGTGCATGGACGGTACAGCTCATACTCCTATCGTATAAACCATTGTAGATGTAGATTGAGTCGGTATATTCGACGATCTAATCACCCGGGTAATTTCCCAGATCTACATTTTTACATCGATCATGGTGGGAAACGCCTTAGTCCGGAGTGCCGTCGTCCAAAGTCTGGTAAATCAGCGATATGTATTGGCGATCACGTATTTCAAGGCCTAGGCAGAGGAATCGACAGAGAAATCATCACTGACGAACGGTGCTGCATGTTAAGGTGCAAGTTGATTGTGACGAGGAACGCAAGTTCATAAAGCTGATCGGCCGCCTATTTTCTCTCAAACACCTCCCTCTTTCTTTCCTCCCAGTCATGTTTCGATTGGTCTTGGTTCCTGTCACGTTCTGCACGTTCTTTCCGGGACTTGGCATCCTCCCTCTCTTGCCTCGCGCCATCTCTTTCCTCTGCCTTCTCTCGCTCGTTTCCCTCTACCCGCGTTCTTTCCTGCTCTAGCTGCTGTTTCCGTTCCTGTTCTCGCTGTACTTCCTCTCCCTTCTCTTCATTCTCTAATTCCCTGATCCTTCTTGCGGACTTATCGATGTCCTCTTGCAACTTCGCTTTTTGTTCCTGGATCCTCCGGAGCTGCGCCTCCTTTTCGCCAAAGTTCCTGTCTTTTGCCCTATAGTCACTGCTGAAGTTCCGCTCACGCGCGTCCAGGACCAGCAAACGAACAGCAGTATCGAAAGGGGCAAGCCGCTCCACCATCCCGGTAACCGATTTTGCAACGATTTCTTTACCAAATCCACTCAGCGAC
Organism: Boletus barrowsii; assembly: GCA_038088775.1. NCBI lineage: Eukaryota > Fungi > Basidiomycota > Agaricomycetes > Boletales > Boletaceae > Boletus > Boletus barrowsii. Next base: position 8,316 of record JBBPJP010000871.1, on the reverse strand, counting down.
GTCTCGAAGTCCGGGACAGCCCTGAACTTGCTCAAGGACTTGCGAAGTTCCGGTACAACGCGGTCTGCAATGTATCGGTCGAGGGCGTCCTTGACGATATCCCGAGCGACCTGTGCTAACTCGCCCGCGATCTCGTCGACACTCTGTGTGTAGTCGGGGGGTTTGTCGCGAAGGATTTGGTTGATCCTCTGGGTGATAGCATTGTCGATGAACCGCCCTGCACGATCGTACTTGATTTCTGGCTCTAGGAAGTCCCCTTCAGCAATCTCTACCGGAGAATACCTTCGCCCTTCCATCTCCCTCTCCAATTGTGCAGAGCCCTGCGGCCGCCACGCCCGGTCACGCACCCACCGGAATATACCGAGAAGCACCTGCGCTCCACCAAGAAGTGTAGCTATGGTTGCGAGGTGGAGCGTGATGGGATGCTCATACCACTCCTCCTCTAATGGTGCTACTGCTGCGAAAGCAAGGGAAATGAATTCCTTCTGTCGGGAGCGACGCCGAGGTTTGAGATAGTCAATTGGCGGCTGTGTTTGAATTCCAGAGATATCCATTCTGTTTAGAGTGCCCTGGTCGGGCGTGAGCAGGTTGTAACAGAGGCAACGACAGTCCTTACGCAGAACCTCGCGGTAGCGGTGCCCGTTTCTTTGTTATACTCGCGACTCAACGAAATAGTAACAAGCCCGTAGTCTTGGGTTGAAAACTGGAGCTTGTTGTCAGTGATCCGATAGTGGACGGTGCGACTGGTGGGATCTCCCAATACTTGTGACTGGGTGCCCCAATAAACCCCCTCGGTGCTTGCCAGGATCAAGAATGCAAAGGGGTCGCTCTGCAATGGACTCGTGACCGTATAATACCCCCCCCAAGTCAAGAGGTCCAGCTCTCCAGAGGGCTTGATACCTTTGACGAAGTTATCAAATTCGTCTTCGGACAGTGAGAGGTCGTCTGCGGTGAGTTTGGCCTTGTCCAAGGCGGCCTGAAAGGCATGCTCGTCATTCTTAGTGATGGCGAGGAAAAGGTCGGATGCAAAGGAATTATCAAGCAGACGTTTGATGATCTTGGCCGCCTTTGTTTGAGACATGGTGGAAGGCGGGGAATTCGCACTTTGCATTATCTGTGCCGTGGTTATTGGTGTGGATTCGGAATCCTGTGGCGTGAGCACGCCAAGCGTAGCGTCTGATGTCTGGATTATCGATCAGTATATCGTCGGCGGAAATGGACCCGAAGGGCTTGCCAGTGGAAACTTCTAAGAACTGACACAGCACGTGTTTTGGATTATGTATCACAGTAATTTTGCTATTTGCTGCACATGGTCCGCTGGATCTTACCCTGTTCTGTACACACTTCTATCTGCCTCATGTTGGGGATACGCAAACCACCTCCCTTGTATGCTTGGGTAACCCACACCAACTACATCAGGTGGATCAGAAATGAGACTGACAATTGGACGTTTAAAATACTCACTGATAGCGGGTGGAGGGGTGAGGTAACGGTCAGTGCCAATTGGTGACATTGTGGGGTAAGCCATCTGACCTTGAGTATTGTACCTAGCTATAGGATAAGGATGCTGAATCAAAAGTCAGGCGTGGTTCAGGCATACTTGATGTCGCATTCTTAGGATAAGTTCGGGCCAGGGGTGGAGTGCGAAGGTCCCCCTAGTTCTACCCCCATCCGGCCAAGAACGCCATCAGGTGACGAACGTTTTGAAAGGGGGGATATAGATGGGGTCTTGCTCGAGGCCCCATCGCCAGAGTCCGAGTCGGCTCTCACCGCCATACCATGTATATACACCGACTTGCATACCCCAAAACTTTATTACCATCGCTGCAGTGGATGATAATCCAATTCAGACAAGGTGCACCGAGCATTAGAATGAACCCTGAAGCTATACGCTGGCATCGTGATGGCGTACCTTTGTTGACGAGACAACGCCGCACAAGGTAGATGCACGCGCTCCGTCTTGCATCAGATCCACGACCTGGCCTGCGGTTCTCCAAAGGGTGAGACTATCGTCCGAGGCAGGGTAAGCGATTGAGATAACGGTTTGGCCACTCTCTCGCGGACGTCGGGACCCTTGGCTATCTCGGGATGAAAACTGGGAACACCGCCTCCGGAGCCACTCGCTGAGCCGTACTCCAGAATTCTGTGTCACAGGAACGAATGCAGGCATGTGTGTGTGACTTGTTTGGTGTGAGGGGAGATCCGGAGTTGCCCTTAGTGTACAGAAGCGCGGCGTAGAAGCACGTTGCTCAATTAGACTCAGATGACGGAAACTGATTCAAATAATGAGGACGATGAGGAATCGGAGTCCGTACCCAGACCATCCACTATGGCGCCTGCGAATCCGAGTCTTCCCCCAGACCAGTCCCTTCGCATATACAGGAAAAACCAGCGTTTAGTCATCCTTTCCGTCGCAGAGAACGGCCTCCGCATTGGCAAGGAAACGGGATACCCGACATTCAGGAATACAGATTTCGTCAACGGAGTGTATCTTTTCGCAGAAAACCTCGCTGTAACGTCGGACATCGAAGCTCCACATGGGTTGACGGCAGCCACGTGGACCATCATTGGCCCAAGAGAGGGCGTGAAATTGGATGCCAGAGGTATCTCGGGCCAAGTTGGCACCCCAAGTAGCCCCGATGGGCGCCTTGGAGGTCGAGGAGGTATTCTCGGGCTCTATGTTCAGGATCTCGATGATACCGCAGCCAAGCCATTTACTCTTCTCGCGGGTGGTGGCGCCGGCGGTGACACCTATGATTCCACGGCCAAGGTTGGAGATGGAGGTGACGGGGGGGTGATCACCAGCGTCCTACAGTCCACGTACTTTCGAGTCCTCAAGTCCATCCAGAGATACCAGGCACGCACGGAATTCCAGGACGAGAAAAATCGTGATTCGGTCGTATCAGAGGGAGACTCCCTTTATCTTGCAGCAGAGGAGTTGCTTTCCGTGGGTCAAGGTCTGTCGGCGAGCAGCGGAACAATCACCAAGATATTCGGCAAGCTCCGTGCTGTAGTGGAGAGCAAGGATCCTATCACGGTGGCTAATCTTCGCGGTGGCGCCAACTTTGCAGCCTACACCATTAAGAAACTCATTCAAGCCCACGAGCGTTCTGTTGCATCAGAGCACGAGCATTTCCGTGGAGGCTATGCCGGCGCTGGAATCGGCGTTCAAGTTCCTGCAGGAAAAGATGGAAGGGTGGGTGAGCTGCATCCCACATTCCTCGGAGACGGTGGTTCGTCGATCGCCGACTCCTTGGTCAGAGCCCACCTTCCATTTGCGCACCCCGAGCAGTGCGGCATGCTTCTTGAACGCGCCAATATCTTCTTCTACCTGGGCTCGCCATCCCTGAGAGCCCATGCGAGGGTGCTCTATCAGCGTCTCCTTGAACGTCTGAGTTTCGTTCCGGCGCTCCAGACTTCTCACCCACTCTACCAAGCCTATGAGGAGAGTGATATTATGCCCTCAACATGGTTAAACACCCTGAAAGTCATCCGGCAGTCGGCGTCCAAGCAGCTGGTTCAGTTGGAGTCCGGGAATACGGTGAGCGTCATACGATGCGATGATCTTTTTCTCGTGCTGATTTATATACGTTAGGACTACTATGGTAACTCGCTGCAATGGGCACCTAGGGCCAGCTATACCTTCTACGAACGCTTCCTGAATCAGGCACTCGTGGACCTCAAAGTATTTGAAGACGCGTATATCCAGTACCACATCGCGCTGGAGAAGCAGGAAAGTCTCACAGACAAGGTCAAGCTGGCGTCCGAAAACACATCCAGAATGACGTCTAGCTTGGCGAATGACATATTAGATCTCTGGTCGGGATTGCAGGACTTGGGTAAAAGAATCGGTGCAATGAAGTTCGTTGTGGAAACTGCGCGAGATGAGCTGAATCGCACTTACGAAGCGGAGATATCCAAGATACGAAACGCCTTCGGGTTGAGTATTCCCCAACTGTACGTCTGTCGTGTTAATCGTGATTCAGTTTACTGACTACAATCAGCGTACAAGCGTTTACCCTAATTGCATTCTCGCCAACAAAGGGGATGATCGGCTTGCAGGTCTCGGATCTCATTTACCAAGGCTTTACCACTGTTCCGACGATCGATGGGAGAACCGTCAACAAAGAGTATCTTGCTGCAGAAATCCGCCGGAGCGAAGCGACGATCTCGAACATCAAGCTCGAGCTGCAGAAGAAGATCAATGGCACATACCAGCTCGACGAGGCCTTCAGCAATCGTCTCCTTCTGGAAAAAGAACAAATACTCTCTGAGCTTGACAAATTTTCTCAGGAATCTCTCGGTGGCGTTGACGATGCAAATACTCGAAAGGCGCTGAAGGACAAATTTGACACATACATTGACGCTGTAACAACGCGCAACGACCTCATCTTTCGGTACAACGTCAACGTCAACCTTCTCCAGATGAAATCCGACGAGAAGACAGAATATGAAAAGAAGCAAAAGGAACTCGAGAACAAGGAGGTTAACGTCAATGACCCCAATCTTTCTGCGATCACCGCTTATGTTGAAACCATATACCAATCTTCTCGTCTACGCGTCATGAAGCTGCTCGACACCTTGGTGCGTTCGCTCAATTTCCGCACGCCAGACTCGCGTAGTATCGTCGCCTTTGCATTTGGTGAAGATCCTCAGCCAGACAACGTGCCGCTGTCGCTCACCTCCTTCGCGCTCACTTCGGCCCGTGGTAAAATCGAGGAGCAGTTCAGCAAGGTAGTCGAAGATTGGGGCGAGGAGCCGATACGGTTTCCGAGCAACTTCGAAAACTCACCAGGAAACGATGATCGAGGAAAACGTCACTATTTGGACGAGGCATACCGAAAGCGGCTCATTGATGATCACTCGGTAAGCCTGCCTCGATGAATATGTAACTAACACTGATGTATTCTGGAAGGTCGCCTTAACGATACTTCCGGTGCTGAAGTACACTGAACCCGCTGGTGATTTCGGAGGGTGCTGCAACGTGCGAGTCTATAGAGTCCGGTTTGGATTTACAGGTCTTAAAACAGCGGGTGGGGTGAAAGATGGACAGGATGTACGCGTTCGGGTGCAACTGACCCATGGCGGTGACGAAAGCATCATCAATCACGACAACGAGGAATTTGTTTTCGAACATCGTCCTATTTCCACGGCATATTCATTCTACTTGCGCAAGGATGGTTCAAGGAGGGTAGGCGAAGATGGTAATATCGCTTACGCGGATATCAACAACACCGCTACGTCTTATGCTGCACCTGGACCATTCACCGAGTGGACCATAGACCTTAAGCACACGGAGTTTGACAAGCTCGATTTCAGTGGGGTCACCGAGGCGTTTTTTGATTTCTGTGGAACGACCTATGCGTATTAGTAATATCTTGGGCGACGAATTGTATATTCCTGACATCATAAAGATCCAGAAGGTTTTTGTAGCTTACTACACGTCCATGATCTCAGGTGGCATCTACAATCATCTTTGTGTGCATTTCCTCCATAAAAACTCCTTAGAGCTCAACACTTCAGGCCCTATGCAGGACTACAGTTTGAGGTTGTCGGGTTCCACATTCGTCAAGCCAAACATTCCTTTGTAACTTGGTAATTCTTGGGCTAGTGGTCACGATACGACAATAGTAGTACATATAGAACGAGCATATTCCGTGGAACACAGGTTCGCAAAAACTGTTCCCCACTACGAAGGCATACAGTCAGTCGCACCACCTTTGAGCGCGCAGATAATAACTCACCTTTTCCACCTACTTATCCACAACATCACCCACCAGATAGAAGTCGCTTGGGATGTGCAACCCGGAGTCCTTGTCGACGCTGATGACTTGCTTGTCACCAGGAAAAAGGAGGTTGGTAGTCAAGAAAAAGTTGACGTTAGCCAGCGTGAATTGGAAGCTTGGAAGGTTAACTTCGACTTTCGCCCAGCTCGGGAGACTGGTAGTTCCCCCTAAAAGTTTTTCCCAAAGACGCTGATCATCAGGATGTGCAGTAACCTGCCAGTCCTGCGGTGACACGGCGCAGCCCACAAAAACGTTACGATCATCCATAGACCCCTTGTGGTATTTTCCTGTCACCTCGTTGGTGACCGTGACACTCCCACTGTTGCCCGGCCTTGAGCGCGGACCCAAGAAGAAGGTCGACCAAGTGTACTTGTAATCAAATCTCCAGGAAATGACACTTCCGCCCGAGGAATCGCGCTGGGAACCTCCACTGTGAGCCCCCGACCCTGACAATGGCTAAGACATGTTGACCACAAACCTCTGTCAATTCCAGCTGGAACGGGGGAAGATCCAAGTCGATGCTACCTCGACCGCGACGCTTGACGTCGATCTTTTCGTAGTACTCATTGCGATGGACATGTATATTGGGATTAATCTCCATCTTGATGGTGTTACCGCCATCGATCCGCTTCTCTTCAAAGCTTTTTGCCTCGAGGGCGGGTTGGATCGCGTTCTTGTATATCATCTCCTTGGAAAAGATGATACTCGCAGTCTTGCCCTCTGGGATCGGAGAACACTTCAGCGATACACGCCACTGACTCTCCCATGCCGTAAACAGCTCGTCTCGTTTACCCTCCTCGGCGCCTTTGGTTTGGATGAATAAAGTGAAAACTCCAGGATCGTCTGGCTTTGGAGTGTCGGATCGAAGAAAAGCGTCGAATAGGAAGGATTGTGGCTGGAGCCGATACTCGCCATCGGCGGCCTTAGGAATTACGCGAGCTATCTCGTAGCGTACATCCTTGTATACGCCACCATCGACGAACAAGTTTTTGATCGACTCCTTCATGTCCCCAAGGTGGTTGTCGATGATCGGGAATTTAGGAGCATTCTGAGATTTGTGAATTTGAACCGTGAGGTCGTTGGATGTCGGGAGATCGATGACAACACAACCTTGTTCGGCGCCATCGTTGAAGACAAATGGCTCGCCATGGCGTTTGGTATTGGAGTCCCAATGTCCCTTGGCTGCGGCAAGCTTAAGATAAGATAGAACCAGGGTGTAGTCGTTGGACGGGACATCCTTCCTCGGTTTGGAACTACGAACTCTTCCCGCGGTCCCGTCAACGATTCGAAATGCCAGGTTGCAAGTGGGACCTTGAGCACTTCGTGGGTTGAATTGGATAAGGGGGGCTCCTAGACTGAGGACGTAGTGGATAGCATACTCCTTGTCTTCTTCATCATCCCAGCAAGCTATGTCACTGAAGGAACCACCAGTACAAGTTAAGGAATCGCCGATGTTAATGGCGGAGCCAGCTCACAATTCGAGTTCCTTGACTTGTTCTCGCGACGCGTCTCCGAATGTCACTTCAAGGAGCCTATTGATCTTGTCGACTCTAGTAGAGGGACGAAATGAGGTCGAACCAGACGAATAAGAGAGCCACTGACGCATAATTTACGACGACGGGCCAACCCAGGGTAAGCGATGCTTCCTTCTGCATCGATTTGACGGTTTCAGAGATGGACGTTGGATCAGCCATACTGAGGGGGCACTTTCCTAGAGGACTTGGGGCTCGTGTTGTGGATTATAAATATTGTCCTCGCTGGTCTTCTGCCTCCGAGGGTTCTGCTCGGAGAAGAGAACTTGGGGCCAGATCGAACATAACTGAATATTGAATAGAGCACTCGAAATGGGGCGTATGTGATTGAGGCCGAGTACAAACATGCGAAAATGGGAGGTTTGAACCAAAAGTCTTCAATGGGGTTCCGAGGCTCCGGTTCAACTAATCTCTTGGCACCATGCATCACCTTGCCATCATTCAGTATTTTCGATTACCAGTCCCGTTTGCGGACCATCTGACAGTGTGAGAGAATCATCCAGATGTACAAGGGCCGCCGCCACGTATCCTCGCCATGGGGGAACCAGAAAGGGTGATGATCCGCGACCCCATGAGAACCACGGTCTTATCCACAGTGAAAACCTGCTCTGCAACATGGGCTCCCTCGCATATAGGATGGCAGGATGTATGTTGGCACGCACGAGAAGTCTGATTGTTGCCTATAGTGGTCCTGGTACTTCGACAACAAGTCCAACGTTCTGTCACAAATTTTTTTTCGCCATGCTAATGCTGGCAACTTATCATAACATTATTTGACCCCTTGAGCATGACATAAAATGAGGGTGGGAACTTCCCTCATTAAAATGGCTTAGCATGTCTTGTTATGGGTGCAAAAAAGTTCGGACATTTTTTCTCAACGTCTGGTTCATCAAACGCGCCTGGGGATGGACCTCGCTCGCCTTTCTCTTCCTCTGGCTCACCAGCCCGCGCCGCATCCAAACCCTCTCGCGCGTGTGCCAGTGGTTGCTCGCCTCGGT
>JBBPJP010000870.1:0-13575 GCA_038088775.1 Boletus barrowsii | reverse complement strand
TCATGCAGGAAGAACATATCTATCTTCCGGAGGACATTGCAATATTCAAGCAAGGCCAATGATTCCCTCGTATGGAAGTCATAGACGATGGGAGTGTGGATCGTGCATCAAAGTATGTGGTTTAGAATTCCAGTGAGGGTTCCCAGGTTGGGAGGGTTGACCTGCTTGAGTCGGATCTGAGTTCTCTGTACTTCCTCCATCCTTCTGGAAAGAAAGTTGAACCAGACCTTGGATGGAAGCCAGAGGACTGGTTTGGACTCCATGTAACACTCAGCCTGAGAGCCATCTTGTCAGACGGGGTAAGCATGTGACACGAACATGTCTCTCACATGTGATACGACATCTCTCAGCAGAACCTGTGCTGCCTGTCCACTGACCCGGTACTCGTCTCTGACACCATATGTCTTTGCCTTCACACCATGAAGGACCTTGATAGTCTTGGAGCATTCCCTATAGTATGCCGGAGTGAGGCCATATGCATCGCTGTCCTTAGCAAAGGATGGCCTGTTGTTGTTCGGACGGACCGCCTCGTAATAGAGATTGTATGTATTTCTGAATGCGATGTGGGTTTGAAGAGCACGATCCTCTGGCATCTCTGCTTGCAATGCACCATATCTGTAGAGCGTGCAATGGTGATGGATGGTTCCCTTGTTGAAACCAGCAGCTGCATAGGATTCCTCCAAGGTGTCCAGTCGCCATAGTCCAACCAATGGATCCATGGCCTTGGGCGTGAAGGAAATGCCAACATCGACAAGAAGCTCCCCATTCTGACGATCTAGCATGTAGTCCCAGTTCAAGCAGGACAGATTGTGGCTGAGCACCACCTCAGGAGAGACATACTCGCCTCCCTGGCCATCCTTGGTGAGCAGCTTGATGCCCTTTCCTTCCACAGCAAAGAAAAAGGATCCATACATCGAATGATCCCCCTCTTCCGAGATCAGCTGCTTCATGTTGTACTGGACGTCGAGGAATGCCTGGTTGGAAAGTGGAAGTGTTCTTTTGTCGTGTGAAGCTCCCTTCTGCTTGTATCGCCCCTCCTCCAAAGTCTGTGACATGTAGGGCACCCAACTCTCTTCTGCTCGCTCGGCTATCGCTGGAAGAAATATCTCCTCCCAGAATGGATCCAGGACATCTTTGGGCATCATGTTCATGTGCCGTCCGGTGAGTGAACTGCGATGAATCATGTGAGGAAAGAAAATGTAGACCCTCAGACCATGTCCAGTGGAGGACGAGAGCTGTCCTAGTTCGATGATTGAACAGTCCCACCCCCATAGATGAGTCAACACATCAGCAAAAAAGATATTCCCTGACGGTCAGGCAAGTATTAGGTCAGCCCGAATGGCGTCGGCAGAAGGGCCAGGTCGTGACAGCCCCCGCCAACCCTGCCATCTCCGATTCCACCGTGATGTTCGTCTATACGACTGCAGGGGCTCTTCTTCTGTCTGCATCCGTGGCATCCATTCAGGGGCGAGGCGAGATTGATCTTGGTCTCTCTTGTGCGCTTTCTTCTTTCTTATTCCGTCTTTTCTTTCTCCTTTTTCCTTCCTTGGCACGTTTGCTCGTTTGCGTTTCTTGAGATCGATTGATTGGCATATGACCGACCTGCCATGCCCAAGTACTGTGCTACGGGACTTCTGGCAACGTCGGTGTGTGTGGACGGCGACCTTTTTCGGTTCGGTCCCCCGCAGTTTCTGTCCCGTTTTCGCTATACCTTCGATCCGCAAGGGTCGTGATCTAGTTCATCATGGCCCCGTCATGATCACGAGCTCCTCACACGTGGTCTGGTGTGTTGTCAATGGTCGGGAACACTGTCCTGGGCACATGCTGTGATGGTGACATGACGGTACTGTGGCCGGGCACACACTCGAGACTACTTCATGCATTGAAGTTGGCTAGTCCTCGATGTACACAGTCTGTTGATGCTAGCATGTGACCTGAGGGGGTGACTGGTATATAAGGGCGGGCACGGGGATTTCGGAGTTTAAAACTAATATGGTAAAAAAGAAGCCTCAAGTTCGTCGTCGAGTACAGTGTTGGTTGTCCACTGACAAACCCCAAAATGTTTTCGAAGTTGAGGTAACGGTAACAAGTCCGATCTCTTCTCTCAAGGATCTTGTTAAGGCATTCAAAATTGGTGTCCTTGGTGCTGTGGATGCATGAGATATCCATTTGTATGTTGTTCTAGAAGCGCACCTCGAGTCATTGTTGACCCTAAGTGGACTACCACCCCTTACCTCCCTGAAGGATCTAAGGAATTTTTCGATTGTCGTTGTCGATGGTGAGTGCTTATTTCAGTGTTTCACTCCCTTGCCCATGACCTCATCTGTTCTAGTCGCAATCATGAACCTTAATTATTGGGTGTATGATGACCCACTAAGTGCGACTCATATGATCACCGTTAGGGGGACTGACACCATTGGATCATGCCGGGAGGCTTTACAAAAGGCGAATCTGGACTTTAACCTCGAGCGGCCATGACATATTGTCATTTACAAGGTCCCGGAAGCTCTGGCTGTTGATGAGCAAAACTTCGGTTCCATCAAGCTCTCTGATCTAAAAAAATGTGAGACTACGCAGCGCTTGGGGGAGGTTTTCAGGGAATTTGATGGCAGCCGAAGAATTCACCTCATAGTACTCTGTAGGTGGCACATGTAATCTGGACTCTGTAACTTACGTTATTGAAGGTCTGATGCTTGAAGTGCCTGTCCAATGTTTGGTTCGGGGGGCCCCTATCCTGTTTGAAGTCAAGGTTTCGATGGCAGGAACTGTCACGTCCCTCAGGACGCAAATCAAGCGCGCCAACGTCTACGACATCTGTTCTGGTGACTTTGAGATGTTCAAGATGCCAATATACCATGATGATTCTGATCTTCGCAAGGCCCTCAGTGTGCTGACAATGGGTCAGTGTCTGCCCTCGGATGTGAGGCTGAACACGGTGTTCCCAGACGTTCCCTTTTCTGGCTCACTCTACATCGTTATCCAGTCGGTCTCGCAAAGTAAGAGCTGGGTCAGCTTAGTTGTACTTGTGTACTCATCGTCCAAAAGAAACAGGGGGGGCTCCTCCATCTGCCCACTGCACCATGAAGATGGCACATCACGATTTTTTGACAAAGACGGGCAGTCACAAGCCGTCTCAGTCTGGTACTCCAAATTCTTTTCGATCTTCCCAGGGTCGTTGCGGCATACCCTGCGGTCATCCTAAAGACCTTGAGGAAACTATCCCTGCAACATTGCTCCATCCCATTTTTGGCTGTTTTATCGATGATTATCAGACTTGCGAACCGACATACGAAGACAATGTATTTGCCACAGATCTCACGACAGTAATGTCTAAGATGTACATCAACGAAGCCGAGCACATTCACAACATGAAGGAGGTGCTGGCAGATAGCGGCCGAATTGTCTTCGATCAGTGGTCGAAAAGGAAAGAGTTATACCCGACGAATGGGGCTCTCAGCGTTGATGGACACACTTACATGGTCGTGGAATTCAAGAACGAAAGTGGGGGCACTTCATCAGACGCCTACTTCCAATTGATAGGATACTACAAGGAGCTGACAAGAGAAACAGCTGTCAATTTCCTCAAGTCTCCCCTACTGTGCCTCCTTCTGGCCATGACTGGTTAGCGTTGGTTCTTTACTATGTCTACAGGAAGCTGAACGTTTCATTGATAGGCTCACAGATGTTGATCGCCACTGGTATATGGAACTTATGTCCCTTGGTTCAAGTGTTGGCAGACCCTATTGTGTTCCAATATCATTCCACCGATAAGGTCCTTCATGCCTCCAGGTCACGTCGCCTAGCCACTCTCCACAGGGCCATCTCAAGTCTGAAGGAGTACTACGAAACCTTGCATGATATAGCCTCTTCTTCCTCTAAGCAACTCTTTCCGCACCAGACGAGTTACATGTGCATCGAGGCTGGAGATAAGAGAACCTTCCGCTACCTGGAGCACATCGATCCCACAAAGCTCATCTTCCTCGGGATTAATGATGGCGACAACAGGAGTCTTTGCATCAAGTTTGCTCATTCTTATTCAATCGAGGTTCACAAGTACCTTGCAAGTATTCTACCCACTTTTTGTAATTGAGTAAGGGTTGTATCCTGGGTCATGGCACCCATCGTAGTTGAAACACCACCTATCTCACATTTGGACACCCCTCCCACATGTGAGATACAGCTATGTTTTTCCTATACTACCTATTTTTTGAAATTGAGCAACGGTTGTACCCTGGGTCATGGCATCCATTGTAGTTGAAATACCACCTATCTCGCATTTGGACACCCCTCCCAAATGCGAGATACAGCTATGTTTTTCCTATACTACGGTTACCCCAGGTAGTACTCAATAGTGTACAAATCACTAGTATTTCCATCAAAAAACGTACACCGAGTTGAATTTCCGTGGTAGAAAATTCCTGAAAAAAACACCAGAAAATAGCCCTTGAAAAATGGATCCTGACCATGCGTTCAGCGCATTTCGACACCCCTCCAAAATGCGCCAAAACAGGGTTTTCAAATCAAAACTCCACCTATAGGGAATATCAAGTGGTTTGTTCTCTGCTCGAAAAATACTGGAAAAATCACCACAAAATAGCCCTATTTGCACACATCACAAGCACCCATTTTTCGCATTTCTTGACGGCTTGGTTATGCGGAAATTTACACTTTTCACTATGCTCTCAGTACACTTTTTCTACGTTTTCGCCTGACATTTCCTAGACATTAGACTAGACATTCAGTACACATCCACCCAAATAAGCGCCCATCTACCTACACTTTCACCATAGCCAATGCTACACTAAGCATTTCTGTACACCTAAACTCATACTCACAATGCCAGATACCTCAAAACCATTTTTTGTAATGACAGACGCTTCGCTAACAGCCACAGGGGGCGTGCTGATGCAGAAGGACGCCAACGGTGACTTACACCCTTGCTGCTATATTTCCCAAACGTTCTCACTGGCAGAATGCAACTACGACATCTACGACAGAGAACTTCTAGTGGTTATATGCGCACTAGAACAATGGCGGCATTACCTCACTGGAACTGACTGGCCCATCACTGTGCTCACAGACCACAAGAATCTGTGTTACTTTAAAGACCCAAGGAAACTATCTAGGCAGCAGGCTAGATGGTTATTGACATTATAGGACTACAACCTCCTGTTCCAACATACACCTGGGTCCAATATGCGTCCAGCAGATGCTCTGTCATGGAAGGACGCCCTGGATACTTCGGATGATAACACCGAAGTTACCCTACTTCCGGGAGAGCTCTTTCTGAAATGAATTGACACCGACCTCCGGACTGCTATCGAGTAGTCATCCACCCATGATGACTTCGTCATCAACCAGCTCCATCAGCTGCACAAGGGTACCTCGGGAATCCCTCGCTCTTCCATCCATGACCAGTGTTTTGATGAAGGGATACTCTACTTCAAGGATCGGGCCTACGTACCCGAAGACCACCGGAACGATCTACTTCACGTAATCCATCACTCACCTGCAGGCGGTCATGGTGATTATTACTGAACTGTAAATCAGGTACAATGTGACTATTGGTGGCCTGGACTCACCGCTTTCATGCGCTGCTTCATTCAAGGCTGCACTGTTTGCCAGGCCAATAAAGTCAATACCCACCCCACCATCCCGCCACTCATCCCTCTTCTGGTTGCTTCTACTTGCCCTTTCCAATGCTTGTCGGTCGATCTCATCACGGACCTACCGCCGTCTCATGGTTTTGACTTGATTATGGTCGTGGTCAACCATGGTCTTACAAAGGGGGTAATTTTCACCCCAACTTACAAGAGTGCAGATGCTGAGGGTGTCGCGCAGCTCTTCTTTGAGAAAGTCTTTCCCTGCTTTGGACTACACGATAAGGTTATCTCGGACCACAGTTCACAGTTTGCCTCGGCCGTCGCTCTAGAACTGGCCAGGCTCCTGGATTATGATCCGCTTCTCTCCTCCGCCTACCATCCACAGACCAATGGAGACATGGAACAGGTCAATCAGGAACTGGAAACCTATCTAAGGATCTTTTGCCAAGGAGACACCACCCAATGGTCAGACCTATTACCAATGGCAGAGTATTGCCACAACTCCTCCGTCCATTCCATAATGGGAAAGACTCCATTTAGTTTGATGATGGGATATGGGCCGAGGGCCTATCCATCCTTAGGAACCATCACCTTCCTCCCTGCCTTAGAAAAATGCCTTGGAGACCTCGATGAGGCTTGCAAGGAAGCTGCCACTGCCCACGAAAAGGCACAACAATACATGTGCAAACACGTAACATCTAAATTCAAACCTTGGAAAGTCGGAGATAAGGTGTGGCTGGAGGGCTGCAACCTGAGACTCCGCTACCCCTCTCAAAAACTTGCTTCCCGACGGGAAGGACCATTTGAAATCTCACAGGTTATATCACCTGTTTCATACAAACTCCGACTGCCCAAAATGTGGAAAATCCACAACGCCTTCCACACATCACTTTTGACTCCCTATCGGGAGACTGCCGAACACAGACCCAACTTCATTCCGCTTCCACCGGACGTAATAGACGGGAAAGAGGAATTTGAAATCGAACAGATCTTAGCCCATCAGGGCTCCACCCACAGATGCCACTACCTCATTTTGTGGAAAGGATACTGATCCTCTGAAAACACATGGGAACCTGAGTCCAATTTAGGTCATGCTGGGGACCTCCTGAACAAATATAAGGCCAGGGACCCTGTTGCCTTCCCCCCATAACTTTCGTATCATTGCCCATCTTCGAGTCGAGCCCTTGCTCCTCCACACTCACCGTTGTCACTCCTACTTGTCCATGTCCTCGTTGAACCTGGATGTTGTTCCCCACCAACTACCTGTCCGTATCCACAGACTCCCCGACCGAACCAGATGCATCCTATATGCTTCCACCCTCGAGAACCCAGCCGCCTCCCGTGCCATCCTGTCTGTCCCCCTCTTTCAGGACAACCCAGTACTCCAATCTCTGGGACTCATCTTTCATACGTACGTCACCGGATGGACTCTACACGCCCAGTTATTCCCAGATGGGGCTTTGCCAGTCTATGCTGCTGCCATGGAGCAGGCCATCCACTCCTCCTGAGATGCTATCCTGGATGCCCTCCATGACCACGAGTTCGCTGACGTCATCATTTCGCTCCCCTCTCCCTTGTACTTGCACATTCTGTGCCCCTTCGTCAACACCCTACCCTCTAACCTTCAAGCTTGCTACCTGGACAACAGTCCCAATAACACCTGGGACTGGGACACTTGTGCCCACAATGTTCAAAATCCCATCTGGGATGACGACTCCACCATCACCCCCAACTCCCCGTCCCCAGGATCTTCCTCGTCCCCCGACTCCTCATCCACTGTCCCAATCCCTATTCCATCTCCACTGACTCACGCAACTCACGCACCTTCCAGAGCCAAAAGTATTGACGTTACTGGAGGAGCTGGCGGAAGCCCTATTCCCCGACCTCTCTCCTCACTCCCTGCTGACAACCCAGAGGTTCTCGCTTTCCTCGCTACCATACCCCTCCTCAGACAAGGGACTCCCACTCCCGAACCCGATGACATATTCCCTGCTGGAGAATACCCCACCACTCTGACTCCCTCCAGTCGTTCTCATAACTTCAAACAACATTGCGGAACACTTCCATTTGGACTACCCAGCTCTGCAGCAGGAGCTGTGGGCCAACATCCTAAGGGAAATCAAGGAAAGCAGAGACAGGCAACTCCGCTCCCCACCACCGGTCGCTATAACATGGACTTCACAGCAATGCCCTCGCCATTGCCAGGGTCAGCTTCCTGCCCCATCGACGTAGATGCACTCCCATCTCTCCCTTCCACATCAACTTGCCCCACTTGCCCCATCCTCAGCCGTTGCTTTTCCTGCAACCAGCGAGGCCACCTCTGTGCAGATTGTCCTCACTACAAGTGTCCCTTCTGTCGCATCACTGCTCCTGGCCATATTCAGGCCTTCTGCCCTCGCCACTGCTGCCCACTCTGTGGAGACCTGGGACACTCAGACAACTTCTGTCCTCTTTGTCGCAATCCCCTCGACAACTACAACCCCACCGACTACAAAGTCAATGAGGGAGAGGAGAATCTTTGATAGGGTCTCGCAGCTGCTTTGACCATAGGAAGGGGGTAATGTTATGGACTAACAGAGGGGGTACACTTTTTCTTTCACTTTTGTAACACTTCAATCTCTTGTTCTCAGACTCGTTCTCTCATCATACATGGTTGTATTTGTAGCGGAGTCGTCCTCTGCATTACCAGATATGTTTCCCAATCTGTTTCTTCTTTGGCTCACACAGCGCCCTGCCTATACCTTATTTAGACTTCCTTTCCATTCTGCTGCAGACGTCTTATTCAGACTTCACCGCCTGCAGCATAGCCTTTACTGCGCACTGCGCATTATGACTCGTCATGACTACTCATGACTCTTACTGACTCACATGCTGTGCATCGAGTCATATTCATGACTCACTCTGACTTCACATGCTGCGCATTCGAGTCATAACTAGAAGGGGCCTACCGTATATAAGGACTCGCTTTCACCCACATGTATTTCCCCTTAAGCTAGTTCTATGCAATACCAGTGTTATTTCTAGTGACCACCGAGTCTAGTGAGCCTAACCTAAGGTACCTAGATAGGTGAGACCAGCTTAGGCTTCACATCGTCTTGAAGCTTGGCACTCGGAACATCCAGATTCCTCATACCACTTGTCATCCTTCATCCCTCTGCTTCGTTCTTTGCCAAGTATCGCAGCACGCTACGCTGTGCATTACATGGAGCCACTCAGGAACATTGATGAGCAATCACAGGATATGCTTTTCTTATCGATGGGAGGGCGATTCTCTGGGGCTCAAAGAAACAAGAGTTAAGTACCTTGTCAACAGCCAAATCTGAATACATTGCTGCTATGCACACTACTAAAGAGGCACTTGGCTTCGTCATCTCATCAAAGAAATGTTCAGACCTCTGGCTTACCCCACCGTTCTCTATGGGGATAACCAATCAGCTATTGCACTTACATGAGATGGATCTTGTGGAGAACGAGGACGACGATGAAGGTCTATCAGGAGGACGACTCAGAGTCGGAGGACGGAGTGGTGGATGAGGTTCAGGAGGAGATGTGAGAGATGGCGATGGAGATGATGGACGCTCTCCGTGAGCGTTTGGTGGCCAACGAGAGAGAAGGCCAGGAGGAAAACGGTATGGTTGCGGATGGGAATGCAGTTATGGATGGGGATGCAGTTGTGGATGGAGATGTGGTTGCGGACAGAGATGCAACCTTGGAGCAGTATAGGTGAAGAGTATTTTGTAAATAGTCATTAATGAGATGAATCGAAAAAATTAAGAGAAAGAAAATAAAAGATTCTAAGGAGAGATTGGACCTAACTTGTCCAGGTACTTCCAGTGGAAGTCCGAGACGAGTTCCATAGCATGTCCGAGCTCTGTAGCAAGTAACCATGATGTTTCATCATCAGTCCCTTCATATCCTAACCATCGTACTAGGTAAAGGAGTTGGCAGTGATGCCTTCTATGATCGATCTTGGAATCAAGTATCTCCTCGATCTTGTATGCTGGTTCACTGTCAACCTCAACTGGAGGTGGCGGAGGTTGGACGCGGTCCGGGATGGTATTCGGAGTTGATGGTTCTAACTGTGAAACTGTTACGAACTAACAGAGGGGGTACACTTTTTCTTTCACTTTCTGTCTCTCATCTCTAGACTTGTTCTCTCTTTCTGACTATACATTGTATTTGTAGCAGAGTCGTCCTCTGCACATCCTATGGGGTTGTATTCGTAGTGGAGTCGTCCTCCACATCTACCAGATACGTTCTCTCAATTCACTTTCCTCTTTTGTCTCACATGGTGCCCCACAATACCATTTATAGACATTCATTCCGCTTCTACTACAGCACCCTTATTCGGACTTCCCTTGCTGCAGCTAATCTTGATCTATTTCATATTTCTGCTGTGCAGTTATACTTAGCATTGACTCATGTGCTGTGCACCAAGTCATACTTACATGGAGATGGAATCCCTTCGGGCTCCCGCTCCTTATTTCCCTTTATATCTCTTTCACCGCCACAGGGCCTACCATATATATAGTCGATCCCCTCTCCCTGTATTTTCCCTAAGCTAGTTCTACGCAATACCAGCATTATTTCTAGTGACCACCAAGTCTAGTGAGCCTAACCTAAGGTGCCTAGATAGGTGAGACCCGCTTAGGCTTTGCATCGTCTCAAAGCTTGGCACTTGACATCCAGACTCCTCATACTACTTGTCACCCTTCGTCCCTCTGCTTCGTTCTTTGCCAAGTATCGCAGCATGCTATGCTGTGTGTTACAGAAACATGGAAGACTGGGTGAATGGATTTCATGGAGTCAGGCAGGCAGATTGTAAAGGAGTGGGTACCAGGTCGGGCGATGATAGTGAAGGGACCTAGGTACTTTTCGGAGAGTTTCTTAGATGGTCAAGTGGAACGGAGATATTTCGCCTTGAGCATAACTTGATTACCAACTTGGAAGTCCAGAGCTGGACTTTGTCTCTTGTCTGCTGGTCCTTGGTAGCGTTTCTGTGCTTCCAGCATTTCCATACGGAGAAACTCATGGAGTTTGTCCAAGTCCATGATGTAGGACTTAGCTGTTGAAGAGGTGAGTTCCACGTCAGAGTGGACAGAGAAGTTTGGGTGATATCCTTTGTTGGTGAAGAATGATGACATTCCAGTGGTAGCACTCGGAGCATTATTGTATGCGAACTCCGTGAGAGGCAGAAGTTTGGACCAGTTATCTTGTTGGTAGTTACAGTAGATTTGGAGGTATTGTTTGAGTGTTTGATTGGCATGTTCTGTTTGGCCATCCCCCTCTGGATGGTATCCGGAGGTGAAGTGAAGGTGCATATCTAGTGCTTTTCCTAAAGAACAGAAGAAATGGGAAACGAACTCGGAGCCCCTATCAGAGGTGATATGGGAGGGAACTCCGTGCTTGGAGAAGGCATGTATAAGGAAGAGTTTTACTAGTTCGGCAGAGGTGATAGTGTTGTGAGTCGGAATGAAGATGGATTGTTTAGACAGTCTGTCGACTATGACGAGGATGGCAGTATATCCTTCCGAAGGTGGAAGCTGTTCAATGAAATCCATGGAGATGGAGTTCCATGGTTTCTCTGGGACCAGAAGCTGCTTGAGAAGTCCGTACAGACGATGTCATGGAGTCTTTGCTCGAGCGCAGGCTGTACAAGAACTGATATAGTTTTTTTACGAAAGTCCTAATGTTGGGCCATGTATATTCCTGGTGAATGAGCTCAAGTGTACGGTTCTGGCAGAAGTGGCTGGCAGTTGGGTGGTCATGGAAGGTCCAGAGAACTCGGAGTTGGAGGTTATTAGCTTCTGGGACATATATGCGATTGTCCCTTAGGAGGAATCCTTTGGAGTTGATTGTCCATCTAGAGTTGGAGTTGGAGAAAAGGATGGGAGACGCAACTGGATCATTAGGGAGCGCAGAGAGGATATTGGAGCGGAGTTGTTCAATGTCAACCAGAGCTGAGGCCCGGAGTAGTGGAACTTCTAAGTATGTTGCCCGGAGGGATGATGCAAGCTGTTCCGGAGTGAAAATGGGCCTATAATTGTCTGGGTTAACGTGAGCATGGTCCTTATCCCCCTCTTTGGGGTAGACGTCCCAGTATCTAGTCAAGGTGTCGGGTTTTGCTCTGAGCTTACCAGGCCAGTACCGGACTACCATATTGAACTGATTCAGGTATTCAGACCATCGGGCTTGGCGCCGTGTCAGGAGCCTTGTGGAAGAAAAAGATTCAAGATTCTTGTGGTCGGTAACGACGTCTATGGGAATTGGGGAGCCTTCCAGGTAGTGACACCAGGAGGTGAATGCTTTGAAAATCGCCAGTAATTCTTTGTCGTGTGTGTCATAGTTCAATTCTGCTCCGGTCAAGGTCCAGGAAAAGAATGTGACAGGATGGAGTTCATTGTCAGCCGGAGTTGTGATGGATAGAATGGCAGCAATGGCGTAGTCAGAGGCGTCTGTTTTGATAGTGATTGGAATGTCCAGAGTCCAATGGACTAGTACTGGAGCTGAGGTGAAGGCATCCTTGAGGCGTTGGAAGGATTTTCGACATGCATTGGAGAAGTTCCAAGGAGCTTCTTTCCGAGTGAGCCGTGTGAGTGGAACCACAATATCAGAGTAGCCCTGGATGAATCGACAGTGGAAGTTGGCGAACTCCAGGAAGGACTGAATGTCCTTGACCTTCCGAGGTTCTGGCCATTCCAGGATTGTTTTGATTTTGTCAGAGGCCATGGAAAGGCTGGAGGGAGAGAGTACATATCCGAGGTACTTAACCATGTCAGAATGGAATTCACATTTCTCTGCTTTGGGATATAAGCCATTGGCACAGAGACATCGGAAGACCTCTCGGACATGTGTGTGATGTGATTCCTTGTCATGGGAGTAGATCAGAATGTCGTCAAGGTAAACCATGACACAAATGTCGAGCATATCTGCAAAGATACTATTGACAAACTGCTGGAAAGCCACCAGAGCGTTGGTAAGTCTGAAGGGCATGATGAGCCATTCAAACAAGCCATAACGAGTGCAAAAAGAGGTTTTCCACTCATCTCCCTCCGCAACACGGACCAAGTGGTATGCATGACGGAGATCAATCTTAGTGTAGATCTTTGCTCCGGAGGGTGCATCAAGCAGGTCGGAGGTACAGGGAAGTGGGTAGCGGTCCTTGTGTGTGACTTTGTTTAGGCCTCGGAAATTGACGCAAAGTCAGAGGGAGCTGTCCTTTTTCCAGATGAATAACACCGGAGCTGCATGCGGAGACGTAGACTGACAGATAAATCTGATGTTAAGATATTTGTCGAGGAAGTCTCAGAGGGCTTGTTGTTCTGTGGAGGAGACGGAATAGATCTTTCCAATGGGGGGTTCAGCACCTTCCTCTAATTTGATCTTCAAGTTGAAAGGTCGGTGGGGAGGGAGAGTGTCAGCTTTCTTCTTGCTGAAGACGTCCACAAATTCGTGGTATTCCGGAGGGATACCAGTGAGGTCGACCTTCTTGGAAGAGGAGGTGATGGAGGTGGAAGCGGAGTGAGCGGTGATGTTTTCAGTAGTGAAGGGATAGTGCGAACTGGACTGAGCCCTCCATCATGCAGGCATGGTGAAACACAACTGCATTGACAAAAGAAATGTGAGGGGCAGGAAGTCCAGGGGCTTTAGGTGAGTCTGAAGAGTGTTCCGGAGGTGGGGTGTCAACTGGGAGAGCGCTCGGAGCTTAGTGCGAGAATGATATCTTGGGTCGTTGGGATAGCAAGGTCCTAACAATTGCCTACAGCACTGGCAGGTGGTCACGCAGATGGTCACATCACTGACGTCAAAGCGTATCTCTTTGGGTTCAGGTGGCACATGGAGATGGTACTGAACATTGACATAGAGGCACTTGGGGATATCAAGGACGGGAGGGGCTCGTAGTTTTCAGGAGTCTTTGGGCAACCTTTTGTACTCAATTGTCCAAAGCATGAATTCTGTGAACCATTTGGCA